>RJWH01000140.1:895000-927500 GCA_004363575.1 Solenodon paradoxus
TTTTTTTTTTTTTTTTAAAGGAAAGGTGCAGGCAGGAATGAAGGCAAGCAGAGGCAGGCAGTCAGGAAGAGAGAGGAGAAAAAGCATTTTATTTAATTGTTCATCTTGGTTGTTCCCTCTGGTCTCAGGACATGAACCTGGGACCTCAGATGTACATGGGCTAGGTCCAACCACTACTCCTACATGGTGCCAGTATTTATTTTCTATCTTGTTAACAAGTAAAAATTATTTTCATGTAAGATAGATAAATGTTTAGTTGAATATATTTTGTTACCTATTACTCTTCCTTGGTTTTAGGAAAGCCCATACTGTGGGGGAAAAAGACCATGAGACAGAAGAGGTCTTTCCAATATTATCACATCTTATCTTGATGATAAATGACATGGCCTTCTTTTAAGATATGATTAAAAGAAGTTGTATTCCCATAAGAACCTTCATCTCTGAAAATTAGCCTAATAAAATTTCTGTGAACCAACTTAGCTTAAATTGTGAACTAAATTGTTATGGAAGAAAAACCATATACTATCATTAAATAACTAGATGATATACTAGCCTTTACATTCTACAGTTAAGTAGGGAAGAAGCAAGAGAAGAGAAAAAAGAGAATTTATGTATAGAACTACACATGGAATAATCTGTCAGAACAAAAGACTATTTGAATAGTTCATAGAGAAAGAGTTCCCATATGTTGTTTATGAATTAAGGGAGATTAGCAAAACAAATACTATTTTTTAGAAATAAATTCTATAAAGTCAATATAAAATCACACATCATGTGTGACCTACTCCTTAAATAATTTTTAAAAGACTGAAATGCTTTAAAGGCATCAAAATAATATTATCTCATTTTTCATAAACAGATTTTAGAACAATACCTCCTCTTAAAAATTGTAACTCCTTACACAGTGAAGATGCAATTTCTAAAATATAAAATTAAATGCTTTTGAAGGACACTGAGCTCCCTCTGGTGAAGGCATAACAAGTTTATTAAGTAAGCACCACCTCTGGAATTATAATCCCCTCTGGCTTCTTCCACTGAGTTTATTGGTTCAATTTTCATAACCATGAGCATCATTAGGGCAATGCAGTAATTAAGAGTTGTTAGAAAGTGAATTCTCAAACTGCAGATTAGAAAATTAAACTATTTCCTGATTACATATTAATGGAGCACAACAATAGCAGTTGCCATAAGCTTGGAAGGCAACCAAGGGATAAATCTGTGTACTTAATTACCATAAACAATGGCTGCATAGAAATGAAGTTTTATGCACATTCCCTTCTGTAATATGTCTGATATCAGTACACACTTGACAATTCTTGTTCAATTATCTCTATTATTTAATGCGCTGTGAACGGCTCTGTGTAAATAAAATTAACCACCCCAATTACTTTGAATTCATCTAGGGACAACGTAATAAAAAATGTGAAGAATTCTGCATGCCTATTAATCTAAAACATTACAGAAGCTTCCCATATTCTCTTGTCTATATTTATTTTGTCTATATTTATTTTACTGCTCCACTAATTCAATTACATTTACCACTGGTGGTCAATAGAGTTTTTGTTATTTAACTAATCCTTATATAGCAACATAAACATGCTCATCTTCTGGTAATATCTGCAGGGTTTCAAACAGTGAATAGTGCCTATTTAACAACTAACTGAATTTATATCTAAGTGAACTTATTAACCTATCTCGAATCATTAAAAACATTAAAAATATATAGACTAAGCATATAATTACAATAAAGTTCAGAATGCAATTTTTAAAGAGTAGAGAAATGAGAAAATACAGATAAAAAATCAGAGATCAGCATAGGATAAAAACCTTAGATATTAAAAAACAATCTTTATAAAGGAAATGTAAGAGCAGGAATGAAGGTGAGTAGACAGTGAGGAAAAGAGAGGAGGAAAAAAACATTTATTTTATTTAACTGCTTATCTGGGTTGGTTCCCCTGAGCCTGGGTTGTAAAGTGGGCTCCTTGGGGTGTATGTGGACTACTCAAGTCAGAAGCAACAGATTTAACTGCCAAGTCACTGGGGCATGCCTTAGAAAGATTTTAATGCTTCAGCTATATTTCAAAGTTTATATTTACTTATATATATGAGTCACAGCAACAAAAATCCATCTGTTTTACTCACAGAATATACCTGTAGCATCTTGTTTGATAACAAGACAATTCTGTCCTTGTAATTATTTTCTTGTTGGTCATTATAAAGGTAAAATAAATCAATGAGACTGAAATTTTATTAGGAGATACTTTGATCGCACACCTTTTCTTTTTCTACACCTTCTACACATGCCCTTTTTTCTTACTCATTCATAGAGAAAAGCTTTTATGATCATATATATAGTATTTCCAAAACACAACTACAAAACTATGGAATTATAATAATTTAAATCCTAATCAAGAGATGTAGCATTGATTTAACCAGCATTCATGCCCTGAAGCACTAATTATTGACAAGTTCACCTAATAATTAAACTTCTTTTTTAAACAGTTGAGTTAATTTTCATATTGAAACAGATCGAGATCACATTTTTAATTCTGAGAGTAAAACTAAGGAACTTTTAAAGAAAATGTACATAATTGTAAGTTGCTTATATAACAATAATTATATTAGTTTATAAGTCAGTCACTTAAGATTTTAGTTTTGTTTTCAATATTCCTCAGAAAATTGCCTTAAGATATTCATTAGTAGATGATTCTAGACTGAACACTATACTCTGAATGCTATAAAGTTTGATTTTGAGAGCCTTCTAAAAATTAGCAAAGAGCTGGTTGCTTCTTTGGAAGAGAAGTTGTTTTTATCTTGATTATTTGAAATGAGAATGTTGTGTTAGTAGCCTCATTTTCATCTCATTCACATTGGGAAGATGGGGGTAAAGAAAACATCAGTTTGTTGCATCTCTAAGTGACCAAATGGGTTGGGTAAGTGACTTTTTTCATAAGTTCAGTGAATAAGGGTTTGTTTCTTTTTGAATCTCTAATTGTAAAGCATTTCCCAAGAAATAATGAACATGCAATCAATATTGGCCATTACTGTAATCTTTAGACAAAGATAATGGATAATTTTTGAGATTCACAGAGGAAAGTTACGGGTAATAACTCATAATTGTCTGTGTATATCTCCCATTGCCTGTTTTAAAGCAACTTTAGTACTGTTTGGTTCCACAAGGATGAAGTAAATAAAAATGTGTAAAATGTGTAAAAATGTATAAAAAAGTTTACTTCTTTTAATTCTTACTTTCTCTAAGTATATTTAAAAAATTTAAATAGACAGTAGGTTTTTGTAGTGGATAATCTACAAAAAGTTACAGAATCAGTATCTTTGGCCACAAACTTAAGGAAGTGATAATGATTTTTTTGTTTTTTTAAAGGAAAGTTAAAGACAGGAATGAAGGAGAGTAGGCAGGCAAGCAGGCAGTGAGAGGAAGAAGAAGTATCTTAAAAATTTTTTTTTTAATTTAGCACACACTGGATACCTCCCCCTGGGCCTGGAACTTAAACCCAGGAATATGTGGCTTGCTACTTTGGAAGCTACTGACCTAACTGCTATTCCACCAAGGTGTGCTTTACCATTATCAATTTATTCAGTGCCTAAAGGTTATAAAGTTGCAAGGTGCACTTTTATGTAATTTGGCCTCATGAATGTTTAATTTTTACACTCAAAAAGTATAATAATAATTATCACTTAAAATTAGTTTAAAATACTACAGTTCTACAGTAAAAAAGTCTGATAACCATTAAATGAAAACACATTGTAAATGGAAAAGAAATAGCCTTCATTATATTAACACTAGTTGCAGTCCTTTAGTCAAAGGACCCATCAACATTTCCACTATAAAACTACTTTTTCAAGAGTTAACAACATTACTGGTACAGTCATTCTTGATATATACAAGATGTCAATTTATAGCACATACGTGTTTCTAACGAATAAACTGTATGTTCTCCAAAAAGTAATCATTATCAACTTCAGGTGTGAGATATATTTAAGTTCCTCCTCTGAAAAATTATCAACACAAAGAAACCCTCCAAAATCATTATGAACTGATAGAAACCCTCCAAAGTGCAGCAGAAAGAGCACACATGCACACACACAATATTGTTATTTAGTATTCAAACTACCACTGATTTAGGATTACTCAATTTTGGAAGAAATCACTCATATGAATCTCCATATTTGTCTCTGTCACTGATGCTTTTCCCCCAAATGGGTTTCTCAAATCTATTCCCTGCCACTGCCATTTTCATTCCAGGCATATCTTTATCTTGTTGTGGGACCACTGGGCTCTTTTCAACATTCCTTTGCTACTTTCTTGCTAGACCTTTCTTCAAACATGTCAGGAGAAATACCCAGCAGTTTAGGTCACCATCCAAGCTCTACCCTCTCCCCTTTAGGATGCAAGAGCTTCAGTGTCAAAAACAGGCAGTATCCCAAAGACCTGGGTTCATATCCCAGAGCTACAGGGGGAAAAAAAACTAGATGAATAACCAAATAAAATAAAGCGTTTCCTTGTCTTCTCTTCCTGTCCGCCTGTGTCTGCTCACCTTCATTCCTGCCTGTACCTTTCTTTAAAAACAAACCCCAACAAAATCTAGCTAGAATAATGCTAGAGACAAAAAAGTAGATTAGAGATTCTTGGAAGATTAGGAGGAGAAGAAATGGGGAATTACTGTTTCATGAGTACAGCTATTTTTAGAGTGATGAGAAAGTCTGCAAACAAGTAGCTGTGATTACACAACAATGTTAACGTAGTAAATGCTACTGAATAGTATACTTTATAATGGTTAATTTTGGCATACTCTGGTGGTTTAGCAGTTAAGTCTGTGGCCTCTGGTCAAGGCGGTCCACATATATATATCTCAGGGAGCCAGGTTCACCCAAGATCGATAACTAAATATAAATAAAATGCTTCCTCCTCTTCTCTCTTCCTGCCTGCCTACTAGCCTTCATTCATGCCCACCTTTCCTTAAAAACGTAAATAAAATGATTAATTTTATAGTATATGAATTTTGTAGTATAAAAATTATACTCAGTATCTATTCATATATAAAACTGAAGTATCTGATAAAGTTCTGTGTTCTGTGATATGATGGGCAAGATCTGAAAACTTGAAAATATGAGTTCAAGTCCTAACTCAGTCATTACTAATTAGGCCATCTTAAATGAGTCATTTCCTCAGTTTTGTCATGTCAAAGAAGATGGATACAATCTGTTCAGCTTAATTCTAAATTGAGATTCAGAAAGTACAGTGAAAACTCAGCGTAACAGAGAAAAGGTACTACTGTAATAAATAAAGAGTTGGAACTATTGGAACCCTAAAAAGGAAAAGAAAGAACATATGCTTTCCTACTCAAACATCTTCTCTCTTTCTTTAGACCCTAAGCCAGACTTTAGGGAAAACCTGGAAAATCATTATTTGGTGTGGAGGAGATTCAATTTGGTCCAAAATGTATGTTGGAGCTTATCAAGCTGGTAAACCAAGTCAATTTTAGTCTGACTCAGTAGTAACAGATCCAGCTTAGATTAGATTCTGACAGCTGTAGTAAAGAGTATAAAGTCCCACAAGGAATCTAGAATCAATGTACTCCATGACTCCTTCAGATTAGAAATGATCTATAGTTGGAATGAGGCCATTTCAAAGTTTCACGGGTGATATATGAAGCGGTGATATGGGAAATGAGTCTATTTTGGTTATCATTCACAAAAATCAGGCTCCAAGTGTGAAAGAAGGTAAGGAAACAGAATTCTAGAAGCACAAGGTTTCTTGTATGATAATATCTAATTTATCCATGTATCCAGATTATTCCAAAAAAGGTGACCCATTTGAAAGAATTTGTTTAATAAAAAAGGAATGAGTCTCCTTAAAATATTTAAAGAAAGTAATTTTAACACATATTACAGAAATTACACTACCTAGGACAGCATCCTCACTTATGTGGGGTTTCAGTTACCTGCGACTAACTGTGGTCCAAAAATAATACGTACCAGTAAGACATTTTGAGAGAGCATAGTCACATAACTTTTATTACCATATATTATTAGAAGTGTTCTATTTTTGTTAGTTATTATTGTTATAATACCTTGCTGTATCCAATTTATAAATTCAATTTTATCATAGCTATACATGTAGAGGAAAAAAACCTAGTATACATGGTTACCCAGTATACTACGGTTTCGGATATCTACTGGGGGTTTTAGAACATATCGATCACACTTGGATACTGACATTTCAATATAAATAACATAACTAATATTTTCCAAATCATTTAGAAACCAAAGGAAAAACACAAGCGTGAAATAATGTTAGTTTATAATATGCTTGTTGAATCTACACAAATGTACAAGGTGAGAATGCATGTAACTTGTTAGTGCAATGATTAAAATGTTCAGGTAAACTGGTGTGATAGAGTCCTGTATGATAGAGTTCTGGTAATCTAAATTCAAGTCCAGAGTCAGTCACTTACCAATCTGAGTGACCTCCTGTCTCCTCCGTACAATGAGAGGGTGAGGTAATCATTTTCCAAATACATTTTTTTAAGTTTTTTGGTTGAAAATTTTAAGCAGGAGAAAATATTCTTTAAATTAACTCTTCTAAGAAGCCTGCTATTTCAAATAAATAAACTCAGAACCACTCTGTTCGAAATAAAGTAAGAAATTTGAATGCCTATCTGTTTTCTGCTCTATTGTCCCGGAAGGCCCTGGGGTGCCTCTAAGGAAAACTCTAGAGCACCAAAGAACACAGTTTGAAACCCATCTGGTCAGATAAAACCAAAGGTCTCTTCTTTTTCTAATATATACTGATTTCAATAGTACAGACTTTTTCAAATCTCTCATCTCTCTTTCTGCAGGATTTCTTTAATTGTAAATATACGCTTGTCAAGTAGAGAAGAAAAGTTCAGGAAAGTTTTCCAATCCTCATCTACTACTACTAATTTTCTAGTCTACTATGCTACTTTATAAATCTATGTTAACACTATCATAAAATTAAAAGATATTGTGGCATTCCGGTAAGTAGTGGTTTGGTCAGCTGCAGCACAGTCCACATATATCCCAAGGACCCAGGTTCAGGTCCAGCAGCCCAGGGGAATAAAGATGAACAACTAAATAAGATAAATAAAGTGCTTCTCTTCTTTCTCTTGCTGCCTGCTTCTGCTTGCCTACATTCCTATCTACACCTTTCCTTTATAGTTTTTTTAATTAAAGTAATTAATTAGACTAAAGAAATGTATTTTCTACTTTTATTTTGACTTTTCTCCTTAATAAAACTTATTTTAATTTGGTATAAAAAATTTGAATTTATTTCTCATTTTACACCATTAGGAGCAGCATTTTAAAGAAGTATGTGACTGTGTGTGTCTGTGCGCGCCTGCAATCTGCTTATGTGCACTTACATCAATTTAATCACTATCGGCAATCAGCATTAAATGCCAATCTACCTTCTAGTTAGGAGCTAACTTGCTGCTCTACCCCATTTTTATAAACCTTCCTATATACCTTAATCCTTTCAAATGCAACTGTGACACAAAGTATTACAGACTTTTAAAAAACTGTTCTCTTGAAAAAAAAATGTGGAGCATCAGTAACCAGATAGTATTCTCAAATTTCAGTGATCTAGTCCATGGAGCCGTCCCCTATGCATAGTGCTCTGTTTCATGCAGTACATGGCTTTCGCTGGCCAAATCTTTTTTTTCCCAATGAATCAGTAGAACAGTGAAGATCTTACTTTTTTTTAAGCAGTGGCATATCAATGAGGCACAGATGTGTATTCCAACTCTGCATGGATGAGCACACTGTTCAGTAGTGCTGGCTCACACGGTATCAGGGCGAGTTATCACTTCCCATGAAGGCACTCTTATCACCAGGGCCCAGAGAGGTGGCTGCAAATCGCAGCCTTTTTATTTTCAAGGCAGTTTTGCTGAACATTCAGGCTTCAAAGATTCACACTTCCAAAACTCTATAAGAGTTTGTGAACGCTCAATTTGCCAAAACTGTTTACAGTGTAATTGGGCACCGTACCTGTGTCCATGAGATAGCGAAGGCGCTTCTCCACCAGCGCGGCACGGGTGTCAATTTGCTTCTGCTCATTCTCTAGTGCTGCCAATTCTCCTACAACATACTGACTGGTGTCTTTGAACCCTTTCTGTTAACGAGAACAAACAGAAAGGAAAAAAAAATCACTTGTAAGTTGCATTTTTTCTTTCTATAAACACTTAGTAAAGCACTTACCTAGAGAACCAAATATACTCAGTATCACCCTTAGTACCAAAACTCACTGTGATTCAAAAATTTTTCGTATGTATTTTGTATAACAAAACTTTTGTAAACAGAGTAAATTTTAGCCACTTAGTATTACAGTTTTAATTTAACACCCAGATTTGCCAGCTAAACACATTGACACTAAGTTAGAAAAAAATTTTCCTTAGATTTAAGTCAGAGTAATTTAAATAGGGACAGGACAGAAGACTATTTTCTCCCTGGTGACTATCAAAACAAATACCAATGACAACTCTAATTCAAAACTGTAATATAAAAAAGTAGAGCTAGATTAATGAATTGATTCTTAAAGTAGCCATCTGGAAAAAATCAGATTTGTTTTTATAAAAAAACAAAATTAAAAAGACATACTTCTTGTTTTCATAGGGAATATCCTATTTTTAACCTAACAGGTGGTTTCAAATCTTACTACACTGGAGTTAATACAACTAGTATACTGATTTGGTTACTCTTTCATTTAAACAAATTTGGATTTTAATTTGAAATTTTACTTTTTACTACCATTCATATAAAACAATTATTATTGGAAGTTTTATTTATAAAGTGTCAGTGTGGCCCAATTTTCATTTCATATTACAAATTTAAATCATTAGGATACTGGGTTATTATATTCGGTATAGTCATATATGAATTAATAATAGTTTCTTTTGGAATACTTGTTTACCTTGTGACATTTCCAGGATTATGTTTCCTAAAAAGCTGTGAAACACTGAGAAACTGCTTAAGTGATTATTCTCGCCCCTACTACTATTACCATCAGCACTTGTAACATTATTTATTCAGAGAAGGATAAATAAATGTGAACAATCAACCTCTGTCAAATCCTTTCTCTGCCTAGAAGCATATTAATCTCTAACAAGTCATGAGGAACTATCTTTTAGTGTTCCTTTAATATAGGAAATAAAATGAAGAATTGTTATTTATGAGCATATTTTGTAATTCTCATGAAAAATAAATATCTTTAACCATATATACAACTTATATACATTTAGAACTAGTACATAATTTGTGCTTCCATTGAACGCAATTTATACCACCTTATTTTAAATTATGGTTGTTGACAAATTTAAAGTTGAAATGTCAAGAAATCATAAAACTGAGAATTTCTTAGGCTAGTCTGATCTAACAAGTTACTATAATTTTAAAAGATTCATACATAATGAAGTCTCCTATCTTAATATAAAATATAACAGAAAAAATCAGAACAAATGCTAATGGTAGCTTTAAAGTCTGGACTAAGCTGATGAATGCTTTTTCATACCTATCTGCCATACAGAAACACTTTCAAAAAGCACTTTTCTTTCCTCACTCACCCAGAGGAACAAAACGAACACAATAGTTTGCAAAGACAATATGAGTAATAAAGATGTAAGAAAGCAGAAGTGATAAATGCAACACATAAATGTTATTACTTTTACTGAATGACTCAGTTAAAAATAGCAATAAAGTTTATATTTATATTTCTCTAGTGTGGGTAAATTATATATTCAAATGTTATAAATACATATCTACATAAATATAAAATATGATAAATACCAAATATTTCATCAGAAAATACCAGAGAGTTGCTTCATGTACTTATACCTGGGAAAGTCTTAGTATAACTCAAAAATGAAAAGTTTTTAGGGCTCTAAAAATATAGTTGATGACTGAGTGTACTTTACAAGGATTCAAAAAATGCGACAAAGACTAGTTTCACAGTAAAAACAATAAAAATGTTTCAATAAATTGCAGATAATTAAAAAGAAGCACAATTAAGGAGAGCTAGCTTCCAGACAAAAATTCAAGTTAAAACTTGTTCTTCCTGCTTTCTGTCCTGCAGCTGTCCATCAAAAGCAGCTTTCTCCCTGCGGTCTATCAAATATTTCCCTCACAAATCAATTTTACACATGATCAGCCCATACCCCTACTGAGCTGAACCTCCCCGTTAATTAAGTGAAGAAATTACCATATATATTATATTAATGCAAACATCATTCAGCTAGTAATTCACGGCTGATCTGGATAATGGAAAGGTTGAACACCCATTAACCCAAGCCAACAAAATGGGTTGGCTGAGAAATTCTAGCAGGTCTCATGTGACTTTTCCCTCTAACTGCAGCTCTGCGGTATCTGCTATTGTAATAATTAAAATCCTCCCGGTAGATCAATACTGGAATCTCTTTATGGGAAGTGCCCTGATGGAAATGTCTCAAGGAAGCTAGGGCTGTAGAACTCTGAAAAATTCATTTTTTTTTTATCTGACAATTATCACCACACTGCAGACTAATTCAACAGTGCACCCCTCTCACTCTGCTTTGAATGCACTGGAGATTGACATCTTAAAAAACCTAACATCTCATTTTAACAAATAAAGGCACTATTTCCACATACAGTTTGGAATTATCAGCAATCATGAAACCACACAAAAAAATTAATATACATTAAGCACTTCATCTTCTGATGGCTTCCTCTGAGTTTCAGTTATCGCTGCCTTCTCCTCATTTCCTTTCTTTGTATCTTCCTGTATTGATCTCTGCCTTTTCATCTCTTAAAAAAAGGGGAAAGACATGTAAAATTATTATAAAGCTTGATATTTACGGACTGAAATATGGATTTACATTATCGGCTTATATATGTAGTTAAATACTGCTAAATCATAAGACAGGAAAACATTTTAAAAACTGTTCCTACCTGGTCTAGTCTCAACATATTGACTGAAAGACTGAAGTTGAGTTTTTCTGACTGTAGAATCCTTGCTGAACACAACCGGATTTCTAAAGCGTTCTGTTGCTTTTTGTAATCGCTCAGTCCGGAGATCATCTGTGCCATTCTAAAAGTAAAACAAAAGCAGCAAGAGTACTGATCTTTTTCATAAAATTACATATTAGTAAAACAACTTTGACTGATTTAAGATAATGCCACTTTTATAACTTTTTTTTAAAGAAAAAATTTTTTAAAGAACTTATAAATAGCTCAACTGTAAGGTTTGTTGCCTAGAACCAAAAACTTTGGGAAACAAGGCTTAAATGGCAGACCACACTTGTTAACTATGATTCCTTAGACACTGAGAATCCTTGTCTTCTCCCGATAATATGTATCATTTAAAAGTCGTGATGCTTCTGTCTATTCCCCCTCTACTTTGCCCCATCAGTTTGTACAGTCCTACAGACTTGTATGACAAGAAGAACTAGTTTCTAATTTTATGCCCATTGAGATAAACCACTAATGCTGGATGAAGGCTAAAAGGTAGGATTATAATACTACCCCACTGAACTGCATTTCATCAGCTATAACTTTCCAAAGCCAGATTTGTAAGTAAGCCCTTTACAGCTAAGGAAACTACAATTATCTTTTCCAGAGCTTCCTATGTTAATACTGGTTACAAATTCAAATGGTTCTATCAACAAGAAATATCCCAGAAGACTGAACCACTGCAGTGTGTGGAAGCTGCAGATACCGAGGTGCTGTGTACCAAACAAATATTTCATTTTATACCTAATCTTTTATTATTTTTATTAAGTGTTTTGAAAGTAAATAGGGAAAGCCTAAGATGCATGACTAATAGCTAAGCCTGCTGAATGCTGAAACTGGTTATCAAAAGCTACCAAGACTTTGCCCTTCCTCTGCATTGAGACAATCAGTAATGAGGGAGTCCTCCAATGGCCTATTCTCTAGCCTCAAGGAGGCCTGGGATACAAAATCCTCAAGGGAAGGTAACAGTTTATCCTTTTCTACAAACACAGAATGCCTCATTTATAAACGTGTAAACTGCATTTTGTCAAAAAAATAAAACCTCAAATCAATGCCGAAAGCTTCAAGAGAGCAGATGGACTCTATATGTCCTTTATAAGCACCATTTAAAATATCTTAACTAAAAATAGTTATACAAAGACTAGCTGTTAATACATACCTTTTGTTGGAATAACTTACAATTACTGCATAAGCTTTTTGGAAAGCAAAACCAATTTCACCTATTTAGATAATTAAACCACAACAATGAAGCTATGTCTATTTTTTAAATTTATCTGATATATTATCATATATTTGAGGAATGGTGGACCCGCACATAAAGGGCTTCTATTGTTTTATAAATCAAAGTTACCTCAATAAATATTAAATTAAAAAAAGTTATCTGATAAAATTTTCAGTAGTGTCCTGCTTATAATATGCTAGCTATACAGCTAGGAATGAAACAATTTTGGCTTAAATTTATTTGTTTTTTGAAGAAAAACGTGTATTCTCCTGTTATCATAGTGACTACCCAACAGCCTGAAACTCAAGTCTTTACCAAAATAAATAAACATGACTAAATTTTTGAGGCCTGGTAACATGTGAACATATCAGTGTGATTAGCCAGCAAATCCCATCTTAAGAAACCTTTTTATGACTAGGAACTTCTGCCACTTTACAAATGTATTCCTCTAAATCCACTAATTCAGTTAGCCTTTTCAATCCATTGTATTATTCTTAGTCCAGCTTCATTCTGCATTAATTCCACTGTAGAAAGCTAAATTGAACGCAACAAATCAGACCTGATCCAGGCTTCCTTTTGTTCAAAGATAGAGACCAAAAGTCCTCTGGTGCTGCCACACACTTTCATCACCAATTTATAGAAACCGACAGTGTAAGGGAAAAGCAATGAAAGTCATTGTTTTGGGACTTCAAAGCATCTCTGTGGTAGGAGAAGGAAATCCTTTCAGTCAGCAGAGCAGTCCCCATAGTCCGCAGGTGGGTGAAAAGTTATACAGGACTAGAAGTGCTCTAAAGCTAGAAAAATATTAATGCTATAGTTCAAGGCAAAAGGGGAAGACTTGAATGGGGACAATATAAATAGTCTATATCTCATCATCATCATCATAATCACCATCACCATCAACTTATAATACGGCACTTTGGCTAAAATCCTACACAAGGTAATATTCATATTGGCATAAATACAAGCAATTATCTTAAAACTTTATGTTCTATTATATATCATCTTCAAGTATTAATTAACATTAATTCTAGTTCATATAAACAGGTTTAAGGATGAGGATGGTAGAAAAATATACAAAATACACAAGAATTTTCAGCAATATTCTTCTTAGCAAAACATGAATAAACAAAGAAGTCAAGAATAATTAATACTTCTTTTTGAAGAGGAAAGAAGGCAGACAGGCAGCAGAATAGAGAAGAAGAAGCTGTGAACTCAGGTCCTTGGGCTATATTTGGACTTGTGGTCCAGGCACAAGCTTAACCCCCTGAGCTATCACAGCACACCATCGCTTCTACTTTTACTGATTTATCAATTTAAAGTAGTCATTTCTCTGAAAAACAGCATATGAATACTATCATATTTTTATTTTATTTAATGGATATGCAATAATATTTTATATTAATCTTAATGTAAAGAATCCAAGTTAAAATAGTTAGAGAGGAAGGAAGGGAGAAGCATTATTTATTTATTTAGTTAGTTTTTTTTTACCACAACTTCCCGAGCAAACCTGAGTCCTTGGCATTTATATGGTCTGCACTCCAGTGTCTCTCAGCTGTCTTAGCCATAAGGCTGTGCCTCAAATTTTTTAGGATTATAAAGTGCCAGTGGAAACTAGAATATACAGATACTGAATCAATATTTAAACAAATAACACTTACCTTACTGTCATGCTCTGAGCTCTCATTTATAGTTTTCTGAGCAGTACTTGAGAGTGAATTTGCCACCTGTGGCTGAGTTTCTAAAAGTTTCTTCAGCTTTGAGTCCATCAACTTAGTGTTTTGTTCTGTTAAATATGTAAATAATATGAATCACTGAGTAAGATACATTTTTATTTGTAGGCTATCAACTTAAGGGACATGATAAAAATATTACTATATTTTAAAATAAAAAGAAAAGGAAATTAGGGTTGGAAAATAACAGACATGTGCAGAACTCTTTATCTACATATATACGTAATATATACACAAACACTATGTAGCCATAGTATAGCTGAACTGTCTTTAGCATGTTGATTATATTCATTCAAGAAGTTTGATATATAATTGATATGTATATATAATATTGTATAAGTTTAAATTGTACAATATGTTGATAATTCGTATATTATAATATGTTTATCAAGTGGCATTATCTAACACCTTCATGGCATCCCATAATTATCATTTATTTGGTTGAAACAAATAAGATCTAGTCTCTTACCCTATATTCTTTATATACTCATAATAAATATATCAACACACACACTATATACATGTATTTATTAACGTATTTCTTCTCAAAATCGGTCTCCTTAAAGAATATAGTCAACATGCCAAAAGACTATTCAGTTATACTATTCAAAAGATGAGATACATTTGATTCCATAAGTTACATTATTTTAGTTTCAATTCTTTTAGTACATTAAATGTATAGATATATCAAAACAAGTTCTTAACATGATTTAGTCAATTGTACACTGCTAGAATGCAATGTTTATGTGTAGACAGATATACTCGGCATTGAAACAGAGTATATGTTTCTAAATCCTTGTATTCTAGATGGCAGAAATACAATAAAGAGGGCATTCATGGAAATTTAAAATAAATAAAATACGGCTATAACTTTTAAAATAAACAATTTCAAATTATCTTTAGAAAGTATAATATTTAAAAATGAAGTAGTTTGGAAATAAATGGAAACAAGTAACTCTAGCTAAATAAAGTCACTCAAAGCAACTCTTTAATAAAATGGTTGTAAAAGACATGCCAACCATTTGGTGAATGATATTTTTCATTAAGATTAATACGTTTTCTAATTATAAGACTCTTAATAAATGCTATTATCATTACTTTCATGCAAATTGGTCAGTTTATATTGCTAGGCTTTCTCTTTTAAACAATATCTGATGAACTATGGTCAAATCAAGATAAAGATTAAGCAATTTATTATTAAAACATTATGACTTTTATATACATATTAGAAAAAGAATTTTGGGAAAAATAAAGCAAGGATAAAAATCATAATAAAAGTTACATGCTTCCAGATTACATTTTGCATTCCTATTTCTTACTGCCATGAAATAAAAAAATAGTCCGAATTGGAAAATCCGTCTGATATACACGCATGCCAACACTCACCGGCATGCCTTAGAGTTGTAAACATTATTGGTTAACTCCAAAAACAGGAAGTCTGAGATGCTTTTTCTTTTTTGGCACACATAAAGTCAGAAGAGGTTCTTTTTTTTTTTAAAGGCAAGAGTCAAGCTAGTTAGGCCTAAAATTAACCAATCTTTAGGGTATCCCACAAAGTTGCTATAACTAAAACTACAAAATGTCTTTCACCTAACCTAAGAAATGACTAATTTTTCCTGTCTTCATAATTTGCTGTAAAATAAGAAAATATGCATTAATTATTTGCTACTGATTTTATACTTCCATAAATTAGTGTTAAGGCTTTGATTCTGTACTTATGAATGACCTCAGAAGTAAAGGGAAGTTATGGATTTTGACTTAGTCTTTGGTGGTAATTATGATGAGAGGTGAGCAAGAAACAACAAAAATCTTTTTCAAAAGGAAAAAATCTAACTTACCCAAATTCTACACTATTTTAAACAGAAAGAAAGAAAAGGTCGTCCTAATTCTGGATTAAACATCTAAACATTTTTCCTTAGATATCAGCATCCTCTTGGACGTGCGCAATTATAAATACACTGAACTCTATTTAGAAAAAGAGTAATTTAATTCTAGGCTATAAATAAACTACTGACAAAGAGCATGGGTTTTCTTGGGTGCGTTCTATGTTAGGAAGAGCCTGGTGGATTGTTTCTTGGGGAAATAATAGCATGACTTCAAACATGGAAAGAAGCAAAACAGGTCAGCATTGCAGGGGCATGCCAGGGCTGAGAAGAAGAATGCCTGCTAAAACTCCTTTTAGCTTTTTACAGGAAAAGAGAAATGTTAGGGATTTAACCTCCTTACCTTTAAGACTAAAAGATCACCAAAGATATTAAATTCTATAAAAATTCAGTTCAATAAGCATTTGTAGAAGCCCTCAGGTATAAAAAGCTTTCGATTGCTACCTGCTGCTGATTTATAAAGGCAATGCATATGTAACATTAAAAACCACCAGCTAGTACTTTTACATTTTAAACAATAATTTAGAAGGCCAATTGCCAATCTGCTTGTTGGTACAGTATTTACTGACATAAGATAAGACATTAATGTAAAGCAGCTTTCAAAGTGTCTTATTATAATCAGTTAATATGTATAAAATAGTTATTAGGAGTAATATTTAAGTATTTGCAAAACAATATTACAACTATAATACTATAAATATTACAACTATTAATTCTAACCCATTATAAAATCTAATCAATGGTTTAAATTTACATTTGAAGTATTCCATAGGTACTATATCTATACCTTACAGCATCACACCAAAATCGGTTGAGAAGGGAATCAATTAATGAATATCTACAAATTATCTCATATAACTTAAAATATTACTGAAAGTGAATCTTAGTAATAAGAACACAAACTACAATTCACTCTTCCAACTTCAATGCTGATTTTAACATTCAATCTAAAACAGGAATAACATAAAACTGATGGAAAGTGTATTTAGCTAAATGATCTGAGAGGGTGTAAGATATAATAATAACAAAACCACAAAAGATAATTTATTCTCATTATTGGTGAGATATAAACAGCAATTTAACCATAATGTTTGCCATGCAGCAGGACACAGAATATTTATAATTTGAAATTACCGGGAGTATCAAGGTCAGTTTCTAAGTTAGTAAGTTCATCTCCACCTCCTACAACAAAGCCTTCAGGAATCTCCTCGTTAGTATCTATCTCAATATTATCATTTTCATCTGTAGGAACATGTAGCAATAATGTTAGTATGTTATTTCTATTTTACATTGTCCAAAACACTAAAGAAAAACCAGTATTTTAATGACATATTTAAATTCAGATCTAACACAAATAAGCGAGTTAAGAAATTAGTTTTAAGTTACTTTTTCACTCTTAAGATTAAAATTTATATTTTACATCCATATGCCAAAGATAAATTGTCATGTCAAGCAGATACAAAGGTTTTGACAATTTGCCACACACTGTCTCTGAATCACTGAGCTCATTGAGTCTCTATATTTTCAGACGTAATCATTAGTAGTCTCAAATAACAGCACACAGAAATAAACCTGGTTTGGTAAAAAGGTCATCAAATAGTTCTAAATTTCACATGTTTTTCATTTATTAGATATAAATGTATAAATTATTGTTTGTAAATTTGTAGCTATATTTAAACAATGTGTATGAGATTTAAATAGCTTTTGTTATTAATGAAAGATCAGATAAGTATTATGGATAAATTAATAGAAAAGACTGAGATGAGAACAGAGAGTAGTACCCTTATGCAAAAGAACGATCAGAAACAAGACAGTACACCTTGGAAGACTTAAAGCTGAGAAAAGCTATTACTATTTAAAATGAAATGCACAGGAATGATGAAGTCTTACACTACTTTTTGTACACTTAGTAAAATATTTTAGGTCACAATTAGTGGAGTCATTTTTTTACATCAAGTATTTCTACTATATATTTTTTCCTTTATAAATCCTAGTGATAACATTAAGTAATTTTAAATTTTATACATTTGAAGCATTAATGCAATAATTTGATTTGCGTATTAGGGTTTTAGTTTTAGATTTTGCTGTTGACAGACAGGTACCTTTTGGAGAAGTGTCTATCTAGGTCCTGGTTGTTACACAGAATTTTTTATAAGAATATCCCAACTACCCTACAATTTATTTTTTATTGAACAAATTTATTAATGAGGAATTCTCAAGATTTTTCCAACTGAGAAATTCTATAACTTTGCATTAATCCTTCAATATTTGTCCTTTTCCCTTTTTCCCTTTAGTTTGATTTGGGGCTTTTAAAGTAAATATTATGAACATTAATATTAATAGTTTATACTTATTGAAGTCTCTCCACATACTGTGTAAGCAATTTAGAAGAATGCAAGGAAAAAAAAGGGTCGAGTAATGGTCCCAGGAGATAAAACACTGCTAAATGCTTTCAAATGGCTATGACATTATACTTGGCAACACCACTGAAGTAAAATCAGTTGAGAAATTTTTTTCTAATCAACTGTTCTTAGCATAACTATTTGACTAATTTAATAAAAGTCAGCACCTTCAACTTCATTATCCTCAAAAATTCTTCTCCAAATACTTCGCAGTGTATGTAAATGAATTAACAAATATTTCCTGAATGTTAAGTAAATGTTCAGAACAGTTCCTCATGTTACTGTGCCAGAGCTTTCTATCATGCTTTTAGAGTTTTAGTGCAGTACTTTATTGGTGCCAAGCAGCATCCATTTATTAATGATTATAATTAATCTAGCAGCATCCATTTATTAATTATTATAATTAATCTAGAATGAAAGAATAAAATTCAACGGTTAATCATTTATTTATTCAAGATCTATTGTATACTCTATCTGCACCTGACATTGCTAGATGTCAAGGTGATACCAGGTTACATAACACATTTTACCTTAAAAGTACACATTCAAAGTGACTATCATACTATGTAGGACAGGCAAATGTTATTTAGTAAAAATTAAATACAGAGAAAATTAAAAGATGAAGAGATGTATTCTTTATCAGTAGCACCAGGAATTGTTTTTTACTGGAAACATTAACTTTTAAATGGGATCTTGGGAAATGTACAGGATTTCAAGAGGTACAATTTAAGTGGAGCAGTGCATTACAGATATAAAAGCAGGGAAGGACAAGTTGTTTTCAGAGAATGGTGCAACATTCTATGTGGCTCAAGCATACTTAAAGGGAAATAATGGGAGGTAAAACTTGAAAGGCAAGACTGCATAGAGTCCTGAAAGGCAGAATGGGAAGTTTAAATTGTATGTGGTAGGAACAGAGAGACACTGGTGCTCTAATACGATCAGCACTGTACTATTTAATAGCATTTTATATAAGCAGTTTTCTACAGGAGTGTCTTATCATTTGTGAAATATGTATAAAACAATTAGTAATAAGTGCTGAAACATGTCTTTTCTAAATTAGAGTAGCTTCAGTAGTATTTCTATAATGTCACTCTTGATTATATCTTTTTTATTTTTTAAAAAAGGGTGGAGGCATGAAGAGAGGATGAAGAAGCACTCATTTATTTTATTTAGTTGTTCATCCTGGTTGATTCCTCCAGGCCAGGGTCTCAAAGCCAGGTTTTTGGGAAGTATATGGACTATGCCTGGTGGACTTAACCCCTAAACTACCAGGGCACATCTTATTTCTGATATGCCTTTTTATGTGAAAAAATTAATGACCTAGGGATTGTGATTGGGAGTGTACTTTTCATACGACATCATCCTTCATGCAAAATTGCTGACCTAGATGTTGACTGGAGAACAGAAATGCTGGAAGCAGGAAATCCAGACTAAAAACTGTTGTAACCCCAGGGAAGCAGTATGGAGAGACTAACCTAGGATGAAATACCAAGGAGTGGTGTGACATGATTTGAAAACAAATTGGATACTGGGTCCTTGGGGGTACTGAGAAGAGGAAGAGTGAGGCAGGTATCAAAATTGACACTTCAACTGAGTGACTAGAAGGGTGTTATTGCTATGAAAAGAAATAGCTAAGTCTGGAAATGTGGTCAAATATGTGTACTTTCAGGTTCCAGGGATATGCAGAAAATTGTATACCTTCTTTCATTACCCCCTTATATGGTGCTGGGTTCCTGTGTGACATTACACAGATGCAATTGTTTTTAGATCCTGGTCAAACAAAATATTTACACTGCCATGCACTAGTAATGCTGAGTGAGTTAATGCAATGTTTATATATGTATTACTAACCTTAGATAAAAAGATTACTATATGGGAAGGCAAGACTAAAAATTGATCTCCTGTACAGCTCAAGTCTTCTTAAGAATAGGTTTTCACTATGTTTCCATTCACTGACTTTAGTTTTATGATAAACCCTTGAATTCTTTTAACAGTTAACATTACGTATTTCTTAACACCTATAAAAATAGTCTAAATAGTCTAAATGTATAATAGGAGAACTAAACTGGGTGACTATGTTTAAGAGACTACATATATAATGCATGTATATATGCCTAACCACTGAAAACCCAGTAGGTAAATATGACAGAAAGTAAACTAGAGATGCATTACACAATAGAAGCTGTATAGCATGCATAATGTGTACAAGAAAAGGTGAAAGAATATTAGATGTGCACTGGAATGAAACAAAGGATTCCAGTTGACACTGCACAGCACTAAAGGCAAAACGGAAGTCCCTATGGTATAATTAATAGCACAGCAGTAAGGCAAAGTTTACACTTATCATGAACGAAACCCCAGAATTTCTGGTGATGGTGAAAAATGGTATCTAAACTTTTAAAAAAGAGACTGAAGTTATCATGAAAAACAACCTCAAAAAATTACTGATTGATCTATAATCCATTTTTAATGATTTTTAAATTTCCAGTAAAATTCACAACTTTTAAAGTTATTCTATAGAAATCAAACTGAATTTATTCTATAGATAAAGCACAACAGAAAAATACTAATAGAAGCTAAAATAAAAATATTACTGATTAAATGTTTTTCAATAAAAAAACTACCAGTTTAAATAAAAGTATTTACCATTAACTAAAATAATAAAGATAACACAGGCACATAAACATTCTCATGGACAAAATGAAATTAATATTTCTTTTATTCATTTGAAATGCAAAAATCAAGTGTACCACTTATTTAAATGAAAGGGAGACAAAAATATTGTTTAAAAGTTAAATGACCCTAACTGAACTCAAATGAAAACAAGCTACTGAGCAAATATCTATCACACACATACAAAACCGTCTTAAAACAAGATAGATACCTTCCTTGCATGTGCCCATGAACCATTAACAACCAAAAAATTAACATTTATTTGTCAAAAAAACCCCACAAAACAACAAAATGTATTAATTCTCAAAGCAGAAATTTTGACCACTATACCAAACAACTAAAAATGAAAACACCAAACTTCATCTTCAATTGCCTGCACACGGGTAAGTAATACCAACACCATAAAGTGAATCTACAGTTTGTTATACAGAATGAGGATTTTTAAACGAGGCTAGCATAGGTTTATAACTGCAGAAAAAATGTGTAATACACCAGCACATCACCTGAATCTCTCAGAAGCCTTAACCTGGCAAAAGGAGGCCAAATAAAAGCTAGACCGTAGCTCCTCGTGACTTGTTTCACAAGAATTAGGCTACAGCCATGTTGTAATGTAATAAAAGTGGGTTGCTTGAAAACGTGGCTGCACATGACCTAAAATACCTGCATCATTTTCTGAGGATATCATGAATTTAAAGACACCTCACCTCAAACATACCGTTTACTTTCCTCACAAGACTGGCTGCTGTTTGAGAATAGGAAAAAACAAACTTTCAAGTAAGTTCAGGCAATGAGTCTGAATAACAATTATGTTCAGCACACTCCCCAGGCTGTGTTTCCACCTTATAATTTCAGTTTTTGACTATCCCCTCTTCTTTGTCACTCTATGGACTACTGCTTTCAAAATCTTCCTAATCCTTCATTTAGGTTGGTCCCTATTTATTGCTCTCTCCTCCTTTCACATTATTCCCTTATTCAAACCTAATGACTTTCACTAGACACTGGAAGAATGGACACTAATTGCTAATTCTTTCTCCTAACTTCTCAACCTCATAGGTGTATTTTCACCTGAAATTACACTCTTATGAAACTCAGTGACATTCTAATTATGTAAGGGTCAGAAAACTAGAGTATGGAGACAATATCCAGCTCACCACTTTTTGGGTAAATAACAAGCACACCATTTATTTGTATAATTTACAAGGCTGCTTTCAGGTTACAAGGGCAGAGTTGAGCAGTTAAAGACAGAGACCATACGGGCTGCAAAGTTTTAAATATTTATTCTGGCTTTTTCCAGGAAATTTGCTGAATCCTGATCTAGCACAGTGATGTCACTGCTCAATAGATAAGTACCTACATATGAATGGTTGAATTTCAGGCAAGAATTTTTTTTTAAGGAAAGATATAGGCAGGAATGAAGGCAAGCAGGCATGCAGGCAGGCAGGAAGAGAGAGGAAGCAGAATCACTTTATTTTATTTAGTTATTCATCTTGGCTCTTTTCCCTGACCCTGGGTCTTGAACTGGGAACTTTGGGATGTATGTGAACTGTGTCATGGTGAACTAAGCCACTAGGGCACGAGGGCATGCCCAGGGAGGAATTTTATTTCCCCCTTCTCTCAAAGGTCTCTTCTCTCAAACCCAGTCTCAAGATCTTCATCTTAGACTTTGAGACCAGAGAAGAACTCATTCAATACATACTATTTTACGAAGACAGGCCAATATCAATAGCACTAAGGACAAGCAATAGGCCTGCTTCAATTGTTATAAGTAAACGTTAGTTCTGAGTAAGAACCCATCATCTCATAGTGGTTGCTTCCAACATCTAAGCCACAGTGTATCCCATGGAGAAATGGACCCTGGTCACTTTGGTTTTCTTAGATTCTAGACTTCACAGCAGATTCTCATAAGTCACAGAACTTACATTGAACCCTGTTACCTCTTCTTTTTACCTGGCTAGTTCTAGTCTGTACTTCTTCCTAACTTCACAGATCTAATCCTTACTTATTCTTTATTTGCTTTATTCACTACTGAATGATGCTGAAAATCAGGTCTTCATTTTAATAAGGAAGATACCCATTCATTGGGTTATAACACTGAAAAAGTCTATCTAGTGTTGCCCTATTGTAACCTCAGCTGGAGTTGGATTAGAGATAAGACCAATTACATAGCTGACTCATCCCACACCATTAATTAAAGATTTATAATTCTTAGCCCTCCTAGAGTTTATAACTCATTTAGCACTGTTATCTTCTCAACCACTAGAAAAGAAAATTAAGAGATACTGGATGTCTCTCTTATTATTACTGTTCTCCTACATAGGCTCATGGTGTCACAGGAAGGAAGCATTAGTAGCTTTAGGACAGTCTATCTGTAGAGCCAAGAATATGAGATTTTTCCCCACCCCACTACCATTCTAAGATATAAGGAGGCAATGATTTTTAAGGCTTAACTTAGAATAGCTGGAATCTTTATGTTATCAAAGAAACATTATTAATTATAAAGAAGGCAAATTATCATAGCATTTATAAGCATAGCTCTGAGTACTTACTGATACTACTATAAAACTACAGTAGAGAGTTTAGAAATTACAATAAAAATTTTGAATGAATGTAGTTGAAAGGTAAAATGAAGAATTTAACTAGGATATAAACATTCTAAGAAGACCAGGAAGATAGATAAACAGTTGCTTGGCGAAGAAGTTTTCCAATTTATAGGAAGGAATGTTACATGTGATAGGTAGTAGGTGGAATCTTCTGTAACAGTAAGCTTTCAAACTAAAGAGTCAATGATAAACAACCGTAGCACCTAAGCTTCAGTTTACTTCAAAGAAACTCATCATTTATCTAGAAATGACTTACCTTTGTTTCAACTCACTAGGGTCTTATTTGAGTCCTCACTTGCCTATCCAGCAAAGTGATCTTAGCATTCTAAGATTTTCAAAGGACAAGTACCTGGCATGTTTTCACAGATAAATAGGATGCACTCCTTTCAAATAAAAAAATACTCGGTCTCTTGAATATGTCCCTTTTAAATAAAAATGTAAAAAGTTCCAAGTTAAAGATGCCAAATTAAGCAGAGAGACAAAATTAAAATTCTCTTTAATTGTCTAGCTCTTGCCCCAACATCAAGCTCAGAATAATCTGCAGATGTTGAAGATCCTCTTAGAATAAGGAGACTAAGAAGCAATGGATATGGAACTTATTCAGATTTTTTACATGTCAGTTATAAATGTCATAACATCATTATAGTTCTTTCAAAGACATTTTTCTAAGTGAAAATCTTTAATGCTAGAACTCGACATTAACAGGTCATGTGATCTAGATGCTGAGGACTTGATGGTATTTTACTTACTCTTAATTAAATTAATGAAGCATCATGGGGAATCATAAACCAAAGTCAATATGATTTTTCTTCTAAAGCATATTCTAAGAAAGTACTACCTGAGTTGTTAAAAATTAAGCCAAAAGTTGATTTGGAAAACATCAACAGTTATCTTCTGATTTACTATGCTTAGGTTAGATTTTTCTGCAATACATCAATAGGTAAGAAACTTTATGCATTTGATAAAACATTTTGAAGTAAGAATAAAAAGTCCCAAAAGGTCCACTACGGATTTCTAGGTTGTCTGTAGAATATGATACAAGATTCTTTAACTCACCTCCAGATGCCTTTGACCTTTCTTTCAACTTTTCTGCAGCCATTTCACCATAGCTGGGAAGTTCTGACATCTTCACTCCAGATCGAGCTTCTGCTATTAGCTGACGAGCTCTCTCTCTCAGCTGCCGACGTCTCTCTTCATCTTGCTGCTAAGATATATTGAACAGTTGCCAACTCAGTAATTGACAGAAATGCAATTTCATTTTCAATCTGATCATCATGATAGTAACTGGTTTACAGCATGGTGCTTGGCCCACATTATAAATAGGATGCTCTATATCAGCTGGATGTCACACCATTTTAAAAAGACATCCTAGAATCAGATTTAAAAAAAAATTTACAAATTATTGTATTAAAATGTCTGTTAAAAATTCAAACTAGCTTTTAAAGAATATTTGACAATATCTATTACTGAGAAAGTAACAGGAATATATTTAATAAACTAATCAGTCTTCTAGAAAAAAGTCACAGATCGAAACAAGAATTTCAGTGAAAACCTTATTTTTTAAGATAGTATTTAACTTGACATATTCTAATAAAGGCATAGAACATGAGCTAAAAGACATCTTTGATCGCACAGAAAAGGCTGCTACACTATGTTGATCAAATTAAGGAAATGGTATCTTTAGGGGGCTGGAGTAGAAATGGAGATAGTACATTAGTTATAGTTATCATTGCTGATAGCTTTAAAACCAGAACTGGGTAACTGATGTACAAGCACCACTTCTACTCCCTCTCCTCCCAGATGCACAGAGAAGAAAAAGTAAAATCTAATGTGATTTTTGATATTTAAAATAACTAAAACGACAAAGAATGAAATTCATTAAATAATTTTTGCCTACTTAAAAAGGGTCATTAAGAATTGCATACAATTACAAAGAAATTGCTTTGTAAATTGGAAAGAATGCAAAATATAAAATAAGGCATTATTATGACAAAACAAAGTCAGAAATAATCTGGCTCCAACATATCTCTGCAGAATTTTCTTTCTGTAACCTCTTCTAACTTCCAATAAAACCTCATATTTATTTACACAGAATTATCTGTTTGAAATGGTTATGTACATCCATGAATTTGAATGTCTTATTCTAGAATGGTCTTCTCTCATCTTATTTAACTCTTACTCATTATTCAGGAATCATCTTAAAATTACTAAACTTTTTCTATCTTTCCCTCTTTCCCACTGGTAGAATAAAGTTTGCCTTCCTCTATGTTATTATGAGTACCATGTGGGTATGACTGTTGGTGTATTATTACTTTTAAAAGTAATATTTGTCAAGCTACACTATAACTGTAAAATTACATCAGCAGAACTGGATTCTTGAAGGCATAATCTGCATCTGACTTTCTTTTTATCTATGATCCTTAGTACTTAACTTGGCATGGGTAATTTTCATAGAAACTTCAGACATGACAACTTAATATTATACTCTCAAAACTTATAGCATAGAGGGAAAGATAAAATAGTTACAGTAAGGAAGTTGGGTAAAAATGGAGCAAGAGTTCAGAAGAAAGAATATTTTGGTTAAGGGACAAACATAAGGTATCGTGACAATTGTTGTTTTTAGTTGGGCCTGAAGAAGGAGCTGGATTTGAAATGGGAGTCAGTAGTCAGGTGGGTCAGTATAGATGAAACCAGAAGATTAGGAACAGTTAAAAAAAAATAAACAAACCAACAACATAGAGGTAAGAAAACATTGAGAGGAAAGAATCTAGTCTAATTTTCCTGTGCATAGGGCCAAAATAATGAAAGACAAGGCAAGAAAAATCAAACTGGATAGTCAGACTGTAGAGGCCTTGTCCAATAGGGTGAAGTACTTTGTTTTTATTCTAAAGACAGGGCGAGCCAGGTAAAGGTTTGTTTTTGTGTGTCTCTTTTCTTTTTATTTTCCTCTTAGTCTAAGGTAATGACCAACCAGAGGCATATTTGAGAATGATTAATCTGACAATAGTGTAGAAAATAAACTGACATAAAGGGACTGGAAAGAGACTAATTAGGAGCCTCTAACAATAATTCTGTGAAGCTGTAATGAGATTCAGTACTAGAATGGTGACAGTGGGAATGGAAAGAGACAGCAGAGGTCAAGTTTATACTGTACTAATTTTTGGCAACTCATTAGATATGAAGGAAGAAAAAGCTGACCGAGAAGTTTTAAACTTGGGCAACTAGAAGAAGAAGGCAATAAAAATAGAAAATTCAGACAATAATAATAAGGTGGGGGATAAGTGGGACGTGAAATTGATTGTAGTAAATGAAGTCAAACTACGTCTACAGAGCTAATGGTTACAGTTATGGGAATATCAGTAGTGTAGAGAAGTAAGAAGGCTACCAACGAAAAGCTGAAGGATATCTACATTTAGATAAGAGGTAAACAAGATAAAGAGGAGGAAAACTAGAACACTGATGTAGCCTAAGAATTAAAGAAGAGACTTTCATGAAAAAGGGAGTAATCAACGGTAGAAAATGTTAGTGGGTAATGACTCTGAACATTAAAAAAGGGCACTCAGAGTTGGATGGCATTATCATTAGCGATAGGGATAGAAACCGGATGGTAAAACTGAAGCCTAGCCAACTCTTTGACAAACTTTGAGATGACTAGAAATGAGAGTTTTCAAAATTAATGGTGGTAGGTTAATACGTAGATGAGTAGGTTCAGGGAGAAGCTTGTTGCTCCTAAAGGACAAATTAAAATTTCAGTATCAAAATGAATAATGACTCTGATAAATACAATCAATGAGATTACACATTGAATCAATGAAAGTTCATCAATTCATTATGATATTCAGAATGTTCTTAGGATGTAGCAGTTCATTTGAGCCAGTTTTTAAAATAACTCATGAAAAGTAGGAATTAGAGGAAAAGAATCAGGGCAAGTATCTTTTCTTTCTAATGGGAACTAAATTTGAGGGTAACTAAATAACGGCTAAAGTAATAATTTTTAAAAGGTTCAATTATAGAAACATACATTTCCTTTAATAAAGGAATGACTGATTCTGGCAAGGGTTATCAACTATTATTAAAGCTCTTGGGTAAATATCTAGTCAGTGACTGGATATTCACTTTAGGCTTTGGCAGACTGTATTTTTCAAAGATGATCACAACAGTATTTCTTATACCACATGCTCTCTGCAATATGCTATTGCCACTCCTGTATCAAGAGCTTTTAATTTCTCTACCCTTGAATTTGGGCCAGCTTTATCCACTTGCATATAATCAACAGAATATAGACATGTTACTTGTTGATTTCCAAGGCTCAGTTAGAAAAAGTCACACTCCTTTTCCCCAATTCTCTTATAGTCATGCTGTGAGAATTCCTAGGCTCTATGTAGATGCTCTAGTCCACCAGTCCACAGTCCCAGTGAGCTCACCCTTGAGTCTTTCTTACCCATGTGCCAAACATGTAAATAAAGACACCTTCAGATGATCTCAGTCTTTAGCGATTGAGTCACCACTCAACAGTTCGTCTCCTCAAATGAGGCCCAAGACACTGTGGAACAGAGACAAAGAATCCCCATTGTGTCCTATCTGAAGTCCTGACCCACAGAATCTGTTTGTAGAAAAACAACTTTTTTTATATATCACTATTTGAGCTAGTTTGTTCCACTGTAATAGTAATGAAAACATATGCTTATATAACACCACACAGATTATTTCCTACTTTCAAGGGGAAGACCTAACTGTAAATAGAAAAATCAGATTTAGATCAAGGAACACTAGTCTAATGGCCGGTTTGAGTTTCACTAATGTTGGCTCAACCATATGTAAAATATTTTTGTTTTTTTTTTTGGATGTGAAGCACATGAAGTGAACACCACCTATAATATTTTAGCTCAAATGTTTAAAGTGAATTCATTAAGCCTTCAGCTATAACTTCTATTTTATTCTAAACACAGGGGAAACATGATAAATGACCGCAAGGAATAGCCAAACAAATTCAGAAGATAGGATATTCAGGACAGCTGACAGGGTCATTTTAACAGAAGAAGTTAAAACAACTAACCTGTCACCATCATCACTGAACAAAATGAAACTTAACCAGATGCAATGTATAGTTCTGGATTAAATACTGGTTTGGACAAACTAAGTGTAAAGGAAATTACTGAATCAATTAGAGAAATTTGAATATAATCACAGTATTAAATGAGAAGTGAGATGACTGAAAAAAATAGTTTTTGTAGTAATAACCTTAATTTGTTACTTTGGCAAAATAAATACAAATATAAATATATATAGTGAAAAAGATTTGGAAGAACATTCACTAAGTTGTCAGGTTAGAGATATCTGGATGTGGCAATGTGATATTTTTGTTTTCTTGCTTTCAGTTGTTTTCATTTTCTCTATTACACATGTACTAATTTTATCATAAAAGTTATTTGAAAAAAAAAAACTCTTGGGGGCTGTACTCCTGGAGTTCAAGCAGTGGAGACACTGGCCCGTGAACCAAGGCAAGTGCAGTAACAGGGTTGGCCATGTACAGTGGTGGGAACCAAAATAAATAAAGACGCTTCTTCTTGTCCTCCATTAAAATGCTTCTTTCTCCCTTCCTTTCTTTAAAAAAGAATCTTGGGGGAAGGAAGGAAAGAGAAGAGATGGTAGACTTCTTAGGGTGAAAGGTGGCTGTGGTAAGAGCAAAAGAAGTAGATCTAACATTCAAGAAATATATTTTTTTAAAAATATTTGGAGACGTAAGTTTCTTTGTAGTTAGAGTAGTAGTATATATTGGACAGGGTGAGACTGAAGATACTAGAATAAAATACAGTCATCCATATCCTTAATTCATTATTATATTGCTGAACTTTGAAAAGATACCAGGAATAAAAGGACAGGTTTAATGAAGATTTTAGTAAGTAAGAGCTGTTAATATTTTCTAGTTTGTATGTGCTCAGTGCTTTATAGGCGTGACCTCATTTAATTTTCACAACCCAGTTTTTAACAGTGAGAATATTTAGGTTTAAAGTTCCAAGTTCACACAACTATAACTGATGAAAAGAACTAGGAGTCCCACCCAAGTCTGTTTGACTACAGTGCCCTTGCTCTTAACCATCAAACTATTTGATCCCAAACTATCAAATTACATGACCAACTGAGGAAAACTGAGCTTTTACTCAACTTTCATCTTTCAAACTTAAGAAAAGTTAAGAGCACTAATAAAAACCATCACTTGATATGCCTCAGGCAACTAGGTTTAAGTGAATTTCACTGTGTGAATGATAACTTCTAGAAGAGCTGGAATTTGGTGATTCAGACTAAGATGAAGCAGTCTTGGGTCATCTTAATGAGTTAAAATGAAACAAATGATACCACCTTTCTGAATATGAAATGTGAATCTAATTTTTTTCTCATAAACTACCACCTCCCCTAAGTCTCCCCTTCTTTTCTGAGAGCTTACCAGGGGTGCAATTTAAAGCAGGTAATCATTAATAAAACTAACTCTAAATACTAATTAGGGACACTTTATCAATTTCCATGTAAATTGTTTGTTTGTACCTATTTAGCCATCATTGTTCTCTATACAATAGAAAAAATGCAAATGAACAAATCAGAATGCAGCCCTAATGGGACTTTCTGTTTATAACCATTAGCCCAGAGGTGTGCTGTAATTCAATTCTCAAGTAGCAAGATTTAGCCTCATTAACACACTGCAAGGGCAGGTTACAACTCATAAAACCCTATAGTAAACAAAGTTTATGGACACAGCACAAAATCTTGAGCCTGATTGACAGAATTCTAGTTCCCTATCAGATTGCCTTGATTTACTTTTCTACTAATGTCCCAACACCACAGAGACAATTTTGCTTGGGCCTAGAGCTCTCCAGTGGGATGGCATAGCTACACTATTTGTTTTCTCACCCATTAGCTTCCCTTAAAACAAATAACCAACTGAGAAAATGGAAGTTAATTTTAAGATCAGAAGGAAAAAAGCATGTAATTATAGCAATTGAATATTCAACAAATTTTAATTTAACTGATTCCATTAATATCCATATTCATCATAAATAAAGCAATTTCATTTTTGTTTTTATGCATAAGCACCATTAAATGTTCAGTTTTTACTGAATATTTAAAAAATAGTTAGCAATAAAACCTATGTCTTTTACCTAAGAGATATTATTCATATATTAAGCATAAAATGACCAGAGTAAGGAGAACAATAAACTCATTATTTTTGTATAGCACTCAGCACAGACTGTTAACATACATACGTAGATAATGACTGTATCTGACAATGAATGCTTGCCTAAATACCTATCAACAGAAATGTATTATTACTATCTGCTTTGAACATTCTGTGTACTCAAAAGAAGGCACAGCTGCAAATAATTTATTTACTATGTCTGCTGAAAAACATAAAAATAATCTTTTTACTAGGGTGCAGAGGTAAGGTAACTTAGAAGACTGTTATCATTAAAAAGAAAAGCACACTTGAAATTGACTCAATACATATTTATCTTTCATTTATCTTTCATTTGTGTGCATAGTCTAAATAAATTTAAATAAAGTAGATAAGCTTACTTCAAAGAATAGATTGGATGACATTTATCTTTTTCTATACAGTATTATACTGAGTTATATAGGGTAATGTAGCTTTGTAACATAACTGCATACTTTAGAAAGTCTTATGGCAGATGTATTTTTGGGAGCCATACCTCCCCATGACCATTTCTACACAATTACAATTATTTTTTTAGTAAATAAAGTTTGTTTTCATACATATCATCTTATTTACTACTCACAAGTTTGTGAGGTAACTATTATCATTCTGAAAGAAACCAAATCTCACTTAAATATGTTTGCCCAAGGTCATACATATTGTTTATGGTATAAAAGAATTAAAACCAGTATCAATCAGATCTCAAAGTACTGGTCTATTGCATAACCAGCCTACAGAGCCTTTTTATGAGGCTTTAATGTCATTGTTCTTTTTTTTTTAAAAAAAAAACCCAGCTATTTTTTTTTTAGAACTGGGAGTATACATCAGGTTAAATTCCCCTTTGTGTTACTGAACACAGAGAGGAAAGAGAAACTAACTTGTTTATATTCATTTAAAACTTAGGATCCTGACCTTAAGAAGAGAGCTGAATGTAGCACATTTAAGCTTTACTCTTCTCTTTGCTAACATCTTCAAGATAAGGCAAAAGTCCTGTTATGGTACAAAGCACTTGTATTTCAATACAACGGATTTAAAATACACAAATACAGAAGACGGATCAGAACTAACCACTTTGGACATAAGCTGAAAAAATATTTAGCCCTTTCACAGCATGCCTTCAAGTTACTATTTTCCTTATCGTTCTGAAATGGTCTGCAATCTGCCATAGATAGATGCACTAGTAAAACTTGACAATTTAAGGACAAACTCTTCAAGAATAAGTAATGTAATTCCTTGTTTCCTTTCCATAAAAATGTATTGGTATGCAATTTTTATATTTCACAGTTCACCGACATCTAGGCAAGCTTTCTTCCACTGCTTCAATGGTGCTACTTTTAATTTTATCCTCCTTAGTTGTAGTAATTAAAGTGATCAGCAGTGGCATCCCAGCGGCTTTGACAGAGCTACAACCCCCTAGCAGACTTTTGCTTTTAAGGGAAGACGAAGAAAAAGACTTGAGTTTCATTTCACAGAGAACAAGAAAATCAAGCTTCTCCAATCCCCAACTTTATTCAATTGTTCTTTCAGCAGTCTTTGAATCTTAAGAATCAAATAAAAATGGCTGCCATGGGGGGGTCTTTTTTATACTTGCTGCAAATGTCACTAACTGACATTACTTTAGCCAAAATATGATGCCATGGATTTGTGAAGGTGAATTAGAACATGTTAAACTGTCACTGTAGTTGCTAAGATCATTACTCACCCAAGGGTGTCTTTCAAATTGCTCTTTTTATTCAATCAGTTGAAAAATAGAGATAAGTT
>RJWH01000140.1:932500-1070050 GCA_004363575.1 Solenodon paradoxus
CATAAAACACCCTGATGGTTAGGTCCAGATTCCAAGCAAACTATTTGGTTTCATTAAGGGCTTCCAGAAAAGGTGACTAAGACAATCCTTTCGGAAGCCAATAGGCAAGTGACTCTAAATTCGAAAGCGCACAAAGTATCACCGAGAGCTAATACACATAAGTAATCCGTCAAGAATGGGAATACTTTTATCTACTTTGTGACAAAAAGGAAAGCTGCATTTCAATTTCACTCTCATTAAGGCACTGGAAGATTCTTTTATAAAATCAAAACGCTACATCAACAATCTCATAGACAAGAAGAACTAATAGTTAAAAAAAAATTAAGTCAAAAGAGTTGCAAATACTTTAAATATACAGAGGAAATAAACTCACTAAACGTTTAATTTCATAAATACAGTAAGGCATAAAGAAATTACAGAACTTTCTTTTTTACATTTTACTTTTTAATGCATTTGAATCCCCTTTTGGGAAGGGGACTCTTTCAAAGGGCTCGCTTTTGTACCCAGCCTTGTCAAAGAAGGTCAGAAACACTCAAGTATAAAGTCACTGCACTACGGCACCAATAGTTTCTGCGGCTAAAATCAAACAAAGACCAATTAAACTAATCACAACGTTCCAGTGAACACGAGGAAGCTCACCTGGTATTTCTGGACTTCTTTAGTGAATTTTCAAATCTACTCAGTTCTTGGTATTATAATTACCTTGACCAAAATACTGTGAAATTACTGCTCTGATCTACTAATGGCTGCAAAAATCAAGCCGTTGTGGTTTCATGCCAAGAAGCCATAGCAAGGTGGTGCAATGATTTCTGACACAGAAGACAACTTCTAAAAACTCAAAAGAGAAAATTAACGGGATGTGGTTTACATTGCCAAAGACTGTTCATTAATTACCAATTTAATCACTGCTGGAGGCACGACATTACAAAAATCTGGCTGAAAGTTCTAATAGATTATGAAGACCACCTAAGAAGAGTGACCAAGAAATGTACAAAACAATTAATACTGTTTCACTGCTATCAAAGACACTCAGATTATTTTATATCAAGTGAAGCAAAGGAATTAGTAGCTTCACAGTGCCACCACTAGGAACTGTAAATACAATAGCACACAATTAGTAATGCACATGTGACTTTCTGTTCAAGGCATATATCCTTGGGAAAGCCAGAACACGATAAGAAGAACAAAAGAAACATTAAAAACTGAAATGAATAAAGATTTAAACTCTACCCTTGTGCATGCTGAGCAGCAACAGAATAGGCAATATAAAATGCGGCTCTCAGTAACAGTGATATCACCCTGGGACGTTAACACTGCACTGAACAGTTGCATGGAAAATGTCTATGGCCATTAACAGTCATATAAAAGGAGTGTTCCTGATGCTAAGATACCTAGTCCTAGTTTCATGCATTCACAGCAATCTCAAATAAATAAGACTTTTTAGTCAAGGGGCTTGTAGCCACATAATAGAAAAGATGCTTGAGTTTTTTTTCCCCTAACAATGCTAGTGTTTTGTGTGACTTTGAAGATATGCTAGCAAGCTAACAATATGTTTTCTCAGAAGTCTAGTAGTCATTGTTAGGATAGAAGACTTCAGATCAACTTAAATTTAGACATAATAGATAAACTATTATTTAAATCATAATGAATAAAACCCACTGCCTTGTACAGAGGCATTTACGCTGAACAGAGAAGAACACCGGTATTCTTCTCCTATAAAATGCAACTATAAAAAAGATTAGCTATACATTTAAAGTGTCTTACTGGTCTGAAACGGATTATGTACATTAAATCTTCTGTCAGCTGTGATGGAGTAAAAAATAAGAATATATTTTCATCTCGGTGACCTGAGTTACAGACTTTCAAGCTTATATAGAGAACAAAAATTCCTAAATAAGATAAAATTCTCACTATGTAAGTTATTCCTTTATCACTAATGTTGTTCTTTGAAAATTACAAATATAAAGATAATGTCTATCTTCCTATTAATAGAAATGATAATAAGTATAATTAGAAAAAACAAAATTTTTTGCTTGACATTTATTTTAAAGCTTGATTTCTACATCTCTCTAAATGTAACACAGCCGATATTAGTAAACATAAAAGTATAATCATATCATATACATTTTATAATATATACTGAGGGCACATATATATGAACACTACAGAAAAAGTATCTATCAGAGATTATCAAAATGATGCTTATGTTTTACACCAAATGTGCGGTACCTCCTTCTTTTATTACCTGGAAAAGATCGAGTGATTTTATTTAAATCTGCTACAATTATTAGCATAACAGACTAGCATCTAGTACCATTTAAATCAATATTTTCCAATTAACATCAAAGTATAAGGTTGATGTCCCAACTGTTCATTACCTATTAAAGGTATTTTTCTTATTTCATGAATAAACTTTATGTTTCTTCTATTACATTGTGTTTTTTATTCCCTTTAAAGGGATAAATTAAAAGAAAAACACAGTTAAAATATACATTGTTAAAGGTTTAATTAAAAAAAAAAAATAACGGCTTACATTCACTTGATTCTTACCAAATAAGTCTTATGTCTTCATTATCAAAGATCGGTTAAAAAAAAAAAGTCAATGTAGTTTTTTTCTGATTACTGGTCTTTGCAGTAACTAAGATTACCAAATTGTAATTCATTTTACACACACATAATTTCATTTAGAGGATTCAAGTATTTCTGCAAACTGTTTAAGAAATTACAAACCTTTCAGGGCTTGCTGTTAACTTGCATTTGGATCCAGCTAAGTGAGAAGAGGTGCCTATGACAATCTATTATAATGGGTCACTCATTAGGCTTGCAGGTTAAATATTAGGGAAAAAACTTCAAACTTATTTTATAATACTATTGTAATTCTTTTCCAACTGTTTTTTATAAAGTTTACAGGTATCTAATAACAGTACATCAGACTCTTATGCTACATAATTTATGGATGAAAAAACTAAAACTGAATATATTTATTAATTCACCGATTATTAAGTGATTAGGCTAATTAGAGTAAAGAATCATATACTGATTCTCTCTTTTTTCTTTTCAAAGAAAAGGTACAGGCAGGAATGAAGGTGAGCAGGAAGGCAGGCAAAAAGAGAAAGGATGAAGGAGCATTTATTTGTTTTATTTAGTTGTTCATCTTGAGTGCTCCTCCTAACTGAGGGTTGCAAATGAGGGACTTTGAGATGTATACGGACTACGTCAGTTGGAGGCCATGGACTTAACTGCTAAGCCACCAGGGTGCGCTCTGATTCTCTCTTTAGACTTCCTATTTAGATTTTATTATTTCATAAAAACAAACAGTAACATTAAACTTAAATGACACAATTATTATGACAGGTTTAATGTACTTCACAAATATCCTAATAATGCCAAAGATCATAGGCAGCAGGATTGTCATCCCTTATTCTCGGAGTATATTGATATTAAATTTGCATCAAATGCAAATACGTTTTAGTCATCTATGTAATGATATGAATAGTATTAAGTGTAATGATGGGTTTACAAATGTACTTTTTAAAAAGCAAATACATCCTAAAGCAAAGAATAAGCAAGAGAATCTGAAACAAACTTACTACATTCTATTTGTGCATTTCTGGAGAAAAAGTGGAGAAACTGATTAACAAAGGAAAACAGCTATTACAGCTTTCTCAAGGTTTGTATTTAAATATATAATTAAGAGGTTTCTTTGAATTATACAGTGGCTACACCATTGAACCTGGCAAATTTCTGAGTTTTTCTCTGAAAAAAATTATTTTAAGTACATGCAGGAAACAATGGACAAAAAGAAATCACACTTAACATTTACATTAATAAAATGTACCATGAAAATCTTCATGAAACAGTGGAATAGGAAGCAAAGAAACATAAATTACATCAGTTCAATGAAATGTTTCCTACAGAAAATCTTCAAGAAACACCTGAAACAGGTTAAATGAACACCATATCTATGTTTGTGAGTTGACTTTTTAGCAAAATTAAAGTTCAAATCTTTTCCCAAGGATAACTTAGGACAAGTTTATAAATAACAATCCCCCAGATAATATTACCAAGAAGTTTTTTCAGTGTTTTAGAAATTGCTTCGTAGAATTCTAGTCTAAACCTATACTAATTTATAGAAAAGGGAATGGTTGGTAGAGTGGTGTGATTCAAGGCAGAGTTGGGGGATGAACATCCCAGGATACTGGAAGAGCAGGTATATGTAAGGGTTTGGTGTGTACACATAGTAACAAAGATATCATAATATAGGATTCAAAAACAGAAAGAAAAGGGAGCCTTGAGTATTAAAGTGGCAAATGTCATAATTGACATGAGAAAGGGGAACACATTTAACTTCCCAACGATAATCCATTCTGCTTTAAAGATCATCACAAATACTTATTTCTTTTTTACAAACTTTACTATCAAGAAAGTCCTTATAGTAATTCAAATTTTCATGCCTAAGTTCATTCTTTAAAATTAGTTAACACTAAGAGGACATGAAAAAATGGTCACTATTCCCTACATTTGTTCATTCAACGAATACTTAATGCTGGGGATGTAAGTAAGGTTCTCACACTGAATAGCTCATAGCTGAGTGTGAAAAAGATGTGTAATTAGATAATTACACTGGGATAAGTGCAACAGCATACATACACACCTATCTCATATGAGAAAAAAATACAGGACAGAGAAGTGATTTTACTGCTAGAGGCCATGGAAGAGGTGCTCTAAGAAAAAGCGGTATTTCTGTGGAAACTAACAAGAGGGGCATTTCACGGAAAGAAAAAAAAAATGTTTGATAGAGGAATGAAAAAGTATGCCATATTCTTTCTGTAAGTAACTTAACAGAGCTGGATAGCAGAGTGAAAAATGAGAGAGGGGAGACAGTAAAAAGCAAGAGGACAGGATCTGCACATACTTCATAAGAGCTCATGTTAAAAGTTGGTAAGCTTAGTCTCTTATGTAGGCAGAAGCTTCCAGAGGATTTTGAGCCTTCATATTCTAAAATTTGTACTTAAACATTTCTCCAGTTTTCTCTGCCTTATGTGTTATAAATCTGTCTTTTCTATAGATTCTTGCTTTTAATTCTTGAACACTTATTTGAACCCTCTGTAAGTTCTCATTCTCTCAGTCCAGAACTAGAAACAAAAATCTCAAGAGGAGAAAACACATAGTGAGTAAATAGACATTGCTCCCTGAATTACAAGCCATTATTTAAGCACTCTAATATCAGTTATTAACACAGTTCTATTCATTTTTCTTTGTGTTCATCAGAAGGTCCTAGGTTAGCTATATAGAAACAAAGTTCAAAAAGATAAAATATAGAAATTGTTAAAGAAGTCCTAAATCAGTGGTCTCTTAAGAATATGTGAAAGTAAGTACTTCAATAAATTCTGGAAGACTTAAGGTCTGTCTCATTTATTCAAGACTTGAAGTCACTCTTTAGTTATCAAGCAATTTTTTTAAACTCATGGGAATTCTTAGTTAAATGAAAAACAGAAAAAGAAGTGGTTAGCAACATGAATATCTCAGCAATTTGACTTAGGACTATACCAAAAATTATGAAGGGCATGATAATTTAGAATAAAGTTTAAAATAAGAGCATGGTAAAAAAAAAAAAGAGCATATGTAATTGAAAATAGTAGTAATTAGTTTACTTAATTTTAGATACCAAATTTTTTTTAAGTTAGACCTGCTTTTGATATCTTCAGAGTAAAGGGGATGCTGATAACGAAGAGTGGGAGGCATTAGACATGGTTCCCTTATCCACTTCACAGTATATATTTATTAATTTGAATGTTGCGTAGGAAAAAATGCCTCCACTTTACGAATGGAAAAACAAATTTAGAAAGATTAATTTCTAGTTTTAACTCAACCAATTGCTCCAGAGATGAAATGGCATTTTCCCTTTTTCTTTTGTCAGACAAGTTGATCACACCACTTTTCAAAAATATGGACAGTACTGCTAAGTCTAATTTACATATGTAAGACCAACCCAGAAATGATAAAGAAAATAATCATATTAAGAAAACTACTATGTCCTTAGTAAAGATTATATTAATCTGTTATCAGTTGAATACTAAGCTGGAAATCTGAAAAGCAAGTGGCAAAGTCTAATTTCTATACCTATAAAATTGAACTAATCTGATATTTTTATATTTTCCCTCTTAAATCATCCATCATTTCCACACTAGCTATAAGCTCCACAGAATATCAAGTGTCAAAGGAAGAATAGCGACTCTAGAAGTATACCATTTATTTCATGAAATTGTGTTCTTCACAGCACATCAATATAGGGCTTGACTTATTCGAAAATTGAGCAGTAGGTATAACACATAAGGAAGAGTTTTAAAATTGAGATTAAGCTATAATTGAGAAGATGCTGCAACAGTATCTCCCATGCCACTTGCTCATCTTACACTGTAACTTTGACACTCCTCTCATTAAGTGGTGGGGTCTATGTCTCTGCTCCTTAAGCTTGTGTGGAACTTTCTGTCCACTGAAACCAAAAGAGTGTGGAAGAATTAATGCTATCTGACTTTAAAGCTAGGTCATAAAAATACCATGTACTTGTGCCTTACTTTCCTGAGACATTTGTTCTTAGACCCAGTCAATATGTTATAAGGAATTAGCTCAAGTGGAGAGATCATAGAGAGAGGCCATATTATACGTGTTTCCAATGGACAGTCTGCCAGGCCTAGAAGAAAATCAGTTTTAGACATGGTGGAACAGAAACAAACCATTCCTAAAGTGTTTTATCCTAATGCCTAACACAGAATATGATAGCATAATAAAATGGTTATTTTACACCTATAAGCTTTGCAGGTTTTTTTGTTTTTTTTTTTCCATTCTGAAAGAGGAAGACTTGGGAAAATACATGTGGGTGTTTTTCAAAGCATAGTTTCATAAGCAATAGGGAATAACTGGGTAAGTAGAAAACAAATACAACAAAGTGACCAGTCTAGCATATAGCTAGCTAGCTATTCAGCATGAAGCTGCTCTTTGTGAGAAAAACAACTACAACAATTAATATAAGAATATAAGATAACTAACCCAAGTCATTCAGTGACAAAGGAAAAATGAGAAACTTTTTGAGATACCATGACTATAATTCATCCATCTCAAACAATGTTCATTAAGAATTTCACATCTTCTCAATGTGAACAGGACTGCCATTTATTCTGTACCTAGGTACAAACAATTAATTACCATCAACTGTAAAGGAGAAGGTTTCTGTCTCTCTTCTTTAAAGCACACACACCTTAGATCTTAGACATACTGAAACACAACACTAGTTTAAGTGAAACTAATTTACGGTCAAATTTATTTGGTTATGTTAACAATCTGCTAAAAATCTTTTTTGGATACCAAAAAATCTCCCTAGCTTAAGTATTTATCTTAACATGTCATATTATATTTAAATAGAAAGAAAAAAGGATAAAGAATACATCTTATAAGCCACTGTTGTACTATCATTTAGGAATAAATAGTGTTAATATTTTGATGATGTTCCTTCCTGTTCTTTTCAGCGTATGTGTAAAAACATAGTCTCTATTATTTTAAAAGGAGTTCATATACCACATACTATTTCATATCTTTCTTTTTTGTATAAAATAACATAGTGAGCATTTTCTTGTCTTTTTAATGCTTCCAAAACATTGCTGAATAGATCATCTTTAATGGCTACATAATAAGTTTTTGCAATTGTGATAATTTGTTTATTCTCCAATATTTGAGCAGGTATGTCATTCTGTAATGTTTGCTCTTAATTATAAATAATGTAATAATAAAAGCCTGAAAACTGATCATTGTTAGTGCAATTATTAGGTAAAAGGGAATGAGTATTTCCTGATAGAGTCTAATTGCTTTCCAGAAAGTTATGTCAAATTACATGCTACTAGTACTGCAAAATGTATCTTATTCAAAACTGCCAGCAAAATGTTTTATAAAATCCATGTTACTTATTTTACAGCTACAGTAAGAAATCACAGACATAGAATAAGAGATATTTCAGTCATTAATTTTTGATGTTTAATTCATACTAATATAATTTAATTCAAAATGTAAGTTTTAGTTGGGAAATAAAAAGTGTGAGTAAAATTACTTACTGGTGCCTTAACAGAAATGACTAACATTTATTGAAAATTTGAAGTTAATAAATGAACAAACTGAATGAAGGAATAAATAGTAATAAAGTCAGGCTACTTTAATTTTCAGCTAAGTTTTGCCACTGTCTGTAATCCTAGGTAAATTTAAACAAACTTTCCTAATTCATTTTCTTAATCTCTACAATAGATACAACAATAATATCTACTTTCTAAAATCATTTTCTCTGAAAAAGTTTTTCTCTGAAGTCAAATGGTCCAAGTTCAATTCTTATTTATTAGCTGTGTGATCAAAGGTGATTTGTTAATCAGCCAGTTTTCTCAACTGTAAAAAAGGGATAATACCTAACTCAGATAACTGTTACAATTAAATGATGAAATCCATGTGAAAACATTTAGAATCCAGTTCACACAGTAAGTGCTCAATAAATATTAGATGATAACCATTAATATATGTATAATTTACACAAAGGTAAAATAATTGTAAAATCTGCTTGGTGGGCAGATCATAGAGTTCTCATATACTCTGAATTTAAAATCAACAAACTTGAAAAACAGCTATAAATTTTCTCTAATTTTTAGAGACAAAGAATTGAAAAAATGCTTATCACAAATAAAATAAATAAACAAATTAACTTTCTTTTTAAAAAGAACAGTCTCTCTGGCTCGTCATTTGACTGGATTCTTCTCATCCATAAAATCTTATTTCAAATACCTCCTCCTCATGTCCCCCCAACCTCTTCTCTCTCAGTCAAATTATCCAACTATGTCATCCAGTTTTCACTATCTTACTTATTCTGTCTCTCCCCACCAAAACGTAAACTCCATGAGGGAAAAAGCTTAGTCTTTTCCGTCACTATGAATATACTCAATTCAGACAATAAACATCAGGCAAATGACGTATTCAACAAATTGGTATAAGAAGACAACTAGGAACTGAGAGAGTTGGCATAAAGACTACAAAATCTCTTCTGCAGGAAAAAACTCCCTCTAATTTAGTGTTTCTTAACGTTTTTTCCTTACCCATAATTAAAAAACACCCTTTATGTCAAAATTTAGTAACCACACATATTCACATAACTAAAACAACTTTTGCACACACAAAGTACTATGCTTACTATGTATGATGAATTCTTACACTTTGTATTCTGTTCTATTCCTTTTCATTAAAAATAAAATAACAAGTCATGCCCTAGTAGAGTAGCATTTAGATCTGCTGCCTCCAGCTGACTGCAGTCAACATGCATCCCAAGAACCAGGGTTGACATTCCAGGGCCAGTAGAATTGGGGGTGGGGGGCAGCGAGTGGTAGGGAAGAGGGGTACTCCTCTCTCCTCCTGCCTGCTTACCTACTCACTTTCATTCTTGCCTGTACCTTTCCTTAAAAATAAAACAAAATAAAAAAATTTAAAGGAAAGTTGCAGGCAAGAATGAAGGTGAGTAGGCAGGCATGGTGAGACAGAAAGAAGCAGCACTTTATTTTTCATTTAGTTGTTTACACTGGTTGTTCCCCCATGGGCTAGGACTAGAACCCAAGGTTGTGTGGCTTGTGTTCTTCAGAGGTGACTGACATAACTGCTACTCTACTAGGGTATGCCAAAACAAAACAATTTAAACAATAAAATAATTATTGTTACCCACAAGATTGATTTTATAGACGAAATCTAAAAAACAAGGCTCAAGATCTAAGCTGGTATCTTAAAAGCATAAATGAAGAGGAAGAAATAAATTCTCTTTGTAGATGGCATGATCATCTATCTAGAAAATCTAAAAGAATGAAAAAAAAAATTCTCCTGGAATTACAGCATGATAGCAAGGTTGTAGGATAGACTGATACACTAAAGTAGACTGCTTTCCTGCATATCATAATGAAAATTGGAATTTGAAATTAAAAATACAATTCAATTTACACTGGCACCCCAAAACTGAAATGTTTAGTTATAAATCTAACAAAGTATGTACAAGATCTATATAAAGAATACTACAGCACTCTAGTAAACAAAAACCACCAATAACAACTAAATAAATGTAGATATACTCATGTTCATGGATAAGAAGATTCAATATTGCCAAGATCTTAGTTCTTTCCAACTTGATCAATGGATTAAATGCTATCCCAATATAAATCCCAACAAGTTATTTTATGGTATTGACAAATTGATCCTAAAGTTTACATGGTAAGGCAAAAAACCCAGAATAACCAACATAATATTGAAGGAGAAGAACAAAGTTGAAGGACTGATATGACCTGTCATAGAGCTACAGTAATGATGATAGTATATTACTGAAAGAACAAATAGGTCAATGGAAGAGGAAAGAAACCTTAGAACTAGATACCCATAAATAGAATCAACTAATAATTTGACAAAGGAGCAAAAACAAAATGGAGCAAAGATAAACTTTTCAACAAGTGATGTTCAAACAGATGGTCATCAATATGCAAACAAAATATTATATACTTTATACTCATCACAAAAATTAACTCAAAAGGGGTCAGATTGAAATGCAAAGCATGAAAGTATAAAACTCCTTGAAGATAACAGATACCCCAGATGACATAGCATAGGGTGATGCTTTTCCAAATACAAACCAAAGTATAACCCATAATAGAAATATGGATAAGCTGGATTTCATTAAAATGCAAAACTTCTCTGTGAAAGAAATGTCAAAGGAATGAGAAGACAAGCCACAGACAGGGAGAAAAGATTTGCAAAAGACACATCAGATAAAGAACTATTATCTAAAATATATAAAGAACTCAAAACTCAACAGTAAACAAAAAATTCCAAAAATAGGTTAAATATGTTAACAGATATCTTTCCAAATAAAGTTGATAGAAAGTAAACATCTCATAAAATGATGCTCCATATCAAAGTCATCAGGGAAATATAAATTAAAGCAATGAGATACCAATACACATCTACTAGAATGGCCAAAATCTGGAACACTAACAGCACTCAATGATGATGAGGATGTGGCACGCAAGACCTATTATTTATTGCTGGTGGGAATGCAAAATACTAGAGCTAATTTGGATATTTGTATTATATGTACGCTATATGTATACTAAGGCAAACATACTCTTATCATCTGGCTCCTTAGTATTTACCCGAAGGAACTGAATATTTATATCCACATAAAACCTGTACACAGATGTTTATAGCATCTTTGTTTATAATTGCTAAAACCTGGAATACTGAAATGTCCCCCAGTAGGCAAATGGATAAATAAACTGTGGTACATCCAGACAACAGGGTATTATTCATCGCTAAAAATAAATGATGTGTTAAGTCATGAAAACACCTTAAAGGCATCTTACTAAGTAAAAGCAGTCAATCAGAAAAGGCTACATATTGTATAGTTAACAACTCCATGACATTCTGGAAAAGGCAAAACTCTGGAGACAGTAAAATGATCAGGTTGCTAGAAGTTGGGAGTTGGAGGAGGGATGAGTAGGTAGGACAGAGAAGATATTTAGGACAGTGGAAATACTTTGTATGATATATAAGGATGGTACATGTCACTATGCATTTGTCCAAACTCACAGAATGTACCCAACAAGAATGAACCACAATGCATACTATGGCTTTGTGTGATTATGATGAGCCAATAAAGGCTCATCAGTTGTAACAAATGTATCATTCTGGTGGGGGATGTTGATAATGAGGAGGACATGCACGTGTGGGTGTTATGGTCTAACTGGAGGTGTGCAGGGATGCTTATGGGAAATTTCTCCATATCTCCTTCAATTGTATTATGAACCTAAAACTAGTCTAAAAAATAAAATCTTAATTAGAAAAACAGCATGAACTTTTATGTATTTGTGAATTTTGGGGCAAAGCAGGGTTATTAACATGTTCAAATTCATGAAGCAGTTCATGTTCCCCTACATTTAAGGGTTTCTCTTATTATATGTTCATTATTATCTGTGAAGTACAAAAAGATGTATCAAAATGTGGTTTAATATAGAAGTGGCATTATATGATAGGAAGGAACACTGATTCTAGAGTCCTTTGATAAGACTTTCAAATCCTGGATTCATCCTTTACTGAGTAACCTTGTATAAATTACCTTACCTATCAGCCTCAGTTTTCTTGTCTGGAAGGTAGGTTGAATATATACTTCATAGAGTTAGGTAAAATAAAATGTATATCAAATATCCATTACAGTATCTGGAATATATGGTAGGTGTTCAATAAATGGTAGACATTATTATTGTTTTCTAATATTCCCCCCAAATTTAACTTCCACGAATAAAGCATAAATCTTAAATAAAGTACAACTAAACTATAAAATATAAATTAACAAAAAGTAGATTTACATATATACAGAAATTATATTCCAGGAACTTAGCTAACACTGTTGTGTAGGAATAATTACAACATGCTCCTTTAAGTATGAATTTATCAGTTCAGTAAATGTACCAAGTACCCATAATATTCAAAATGGAAAAATAATTTAGTAAAAATATAAGCAAATCACTCTCCTCACCCCCATAATTAATATTAACTTTTTTTTTTAACCAATGTTCCTCACATCATTCAGCTGCCTGTTGCAGAGTGGTGTGGCTGCATTGGTATTCTGCTTATTCCCCGCCTTTAAAGCTGCATCTCTTCTTGCTTGCTCAAGCAGAACTCTTGCTCTTTCTTTAAGTTCTTCTTGTCTGGATAGCATTCGATGCTTGAAAGCAAAGATGCAGAATTAGAAGGAAAAAAAAAAACCAGGAGCATGCAATTTACATTTGTAAACTAATCAATACTTAATACAATCTTAAAATAATACAGGTGACAAATAATATTATTATTTTCTGAGATTACCTACAAAAAATATTAATGTTGACTATAAACTGTGGAATGAATACATAAGTCTTAATAAATAAGTTTATCTTTATTGCCTAAACCAGAATCAAATTAATTAAAATTTTTATTAGAACATATTCTTATAAAGTATAAAGTCTGTATGTATGTTACATACACTTTTAGCTCATCAGTATAATCTGACAAAGATAGATTTTAAAGTTCCCAATTTCATTTTTATAAATCAATCAAAAGGTATCTTCCATACTTACATGCTGAAAGCTATTAAATGTCTGATAATCCTTCAAATTCTTGATAACTACTGTTTTTAGAAAATTCAAAGCTAAATTTTGTTTAAAGAAAAGTAAAACCATTTTCATCACTGCTCACAGGAAAGTGAGAAAAAAAACACAAACATTTTAAGATTGAAAGAATAACTTTCTGGATTAATTTATAATTTTACAATATATTTTTAGAGAACAGGTAGCAACCAGCAATGAGAACTGGTTCTTAAATGGTGGCATTAATCCAAAGCACAAATATCCATACCATTATAGCTCAAATTTCCTTTTTCTACTAAAGTACCTAACTTTTGGCTTTAGCTGATTATTATTCTTATTCTGATAATTTCTTTTACTCCTCTTTCATTGCATAGTTTTGTTTCAGCTTTAGGTATCATTCATGATCAAGGAAGAGGTAAACAACAAACCTATTACTTTATTTTGTATATTGTGAAACAAAAACAGTATCACCAATTTTTAGTTTTTCTGCAATCTTTACTATAATAATTTAAAAACTTTTTCTGTGAATTTAAACAGGCAACAGTTTTTCTTAAAGTGAACAATGGTTTTTGGTTTATTCACAAAGTTGTGAACAATCAACACCAAGTAATTCCAGAAAATTTTCATCACCCAAGGTTTTAAGAGGATTAAAAAAAATTCTGAAGCTAATAGATAAAATTGAAATGCTTAAGCGATAATGAAGGCTCTTTTAGTTCACATTGATAGGTCATAACAGAATTAGTCACTACATTTAAATTGATGCAAATCAACACTTTCTCAAAAACAGACAAAATTAATTAAATGAACACAGAATTTTCAGTCAAAAAAGACATCAAGCTGTTAATCTTTCCACTAATAATAAGTACCGTAACACTGAATAGGTCATTTAAAAACTATAGTTTATCCCATTAAATGATATTTTAGAACTTTGTTGTCAGACAAAACTGGCTTCAAATACTAGTACTATCACTGAATTGTGGGCAAGTTATTCAATCTAAGCCTCAGTTTTCTTGTTTAAAAATGAGGATAAAAAAAGATCAACTCATAAGGATATTGTAAAAATTAAGTGAAATAAAGTAATTGTACTGAGTGCTGTGAATTATTATATTTTAATCAACTATCTCATCTTTAAAATAATGGGAAATCATCTTTAACATCCCACTAGTTCTAAATTTTGTGATTCCACTTTCCTCCAGGGATTCCAATAAGCTACAGAAACAGTAAAAAAAATTGCTTTGATCTTAAAAACACAAAAATGCAATTTTTTCTGATTATAAATGCAACTCATATTTATTATAATAATTTTAGGAAATAGATAACAGTAAACAGACAAAAGAAAAAATGATCAATCCTGGCACTTAGAGATGATCACTATAGAATCACGTTTTTTTTCACTTAAGAATCATTGTGAGAATTATCTCATGCCAACAATTTTTTGAAAACATGATTTTAAATTGTCTACTTTGTATTTCAGTAATATGGATGCATCACACTTTAATCTGTCATATTATTTGTTACATAGGTTGTCTTTTAATTCTTCAGTATCATAAACAATGTATGCAGTTCTAAGTACATCCTTAGGAAAATTCTTGGGGGTACAATCTATGAGATAAACATTTTTAAGGGACTTACTGATATTGTTAATTATTTTTCAGCAAAACTAGCTGCTTTACAACTGATCTATGATTATTTTTAGTGCCATTGTGATTAAAAAGGAGATTGTGAGCATAAAATTTAGAAGCAAGAGATTTTGGAGTCAGGGTTAGCTCTGAATTTAAACACTAACACTTATTATGTTATCTTAGGTAAATCTGTAAAACCCGATTTTCCCATATATAAAATAGGATTCAACCACTTGCTTTATGAGTTGCAAAGTTTGAGAGTGTGTAAGATATATCATAGTTATTACATGTATCAGTTATTCAAATGGGCGGCATGATAACTTTGTTAAGTCTATACAGCCATAGTTACCAATTTCCTCTAATCTAATGCCATTATTACTCACTATTTTATGATCTACCAAAAACAAACATTATCAATTGGACTCTGACTAATATACACTGTAAGTAACATCTTTATTTTAGAAAAGTTAAAATGTAAAATGATATATATCTTAGAACTGATGCAATATAGTATGTAAAAGAAAAATTGATTTTAATTTCCTGTAATTTAGGTATTTTATTTAAAAACTGTTAAGTATCAGCACCCATATAACAAATTTTGGGTGGCAGACAATACTTTTGCCAATCGGTGGCCCCCAAATCCTTTAAATTTACCTTATGCAAAATTCTTACCAATAAACCAATAGCTAGTAAACAAAAATAGTGTTGGCAGATGCTGCTTCTATCATTCTGTGGATTGACTGTACATCATTTAAATCATCTAAATAGAATGTTTTAGAACTAAAAGGGCTTTTAGAGATATTTCATACTGCTCTTCATTGGCAGAACCAAGATAAGAATCTAGATTTACTGATTCTCAGTCCAGAGCATTTAAAATATTTAAACAAGTATTTGCTAGCTGCACATGTATGACCTTAAAAATCTCTTTTGTGGCATACCCTGGTGGAGCAGCAGTTAGGTCAATCACCTTCAAAGGAGTCAGCCACATACCCCTGGGTTCAAGTCCAATGGGGAGACAACTAGTGTGAACAACTGAATAAAAAATAAAATAAAGATACTTCTTCCTCCTCTCTTTTTCTACCTACCTGTCTGCACCTTTACTTAAAAAAAAAAAAAAAAAAAAGAAAGAAAGCTTTTATAAAAAACATGTTTTGAACATTAGAATTTAGGCTTACTAAATTGCAATTAGCAATCACTAGATGTTCATTAGTTACAAATGTTTATTAGCTACATATGATGTCCTGAGAGATTTTCAACCCGAAAGTTTAGGTATTTAGATACTTTGATTTGAGAGTTCTGTTACATTGTTATTACTCTATTTCTTTGCTTCTAGGAAGGATACTTCAAAAACACCTATGCAAACTTAAAACTGATGGCACTTTATAATCTTTGTCATCCAGTGGTAGTAGAGACAGTGTCAATGCCTACATATGCATGCACCTGATATTTCTGGTAGCAATTCCTTAATGTTTCAGCTAACAACCACATAAGCACTGTTTGAGAAAGAAACAATTTCAGGTTATTGTCTGAGATCTTTGCTGGGATCTTCTAGTGAGGTCAAGCTTGAAGTACTATTATTCATGAATGCTACTGAGAAGAAAAGCTCAGAGACAACTGAGAAATAATATAACTCAGAAGGTCTCAAACTTCTTGGTCTCAGAATTTCTTAACATGCTTAAAAATTTTGTGGAGCCAAAAAATCTTTTGCTTATAAGGATTATATATGTTGATATTTGTCATTTTGGATATTAAAATTAAGGAATTTTGTAAGTACTTATTTATTCATTCCTTTAGAAACTGATAATTCAGTAGATGTTAGTATTTTCTAATAAAAAACTACTTGAAAATAAGTGAGAAGAATGGCATTATGTTATATATTTTGAAGCCTTTTTAATATGTGGATGAATAGAGGGCAAATGTAGTCTCACAGCTACTTCTATATTCAATCAATTTCAGTATCAGGTAGCCTCCACAAAGTACCGCTGTATGCTTGTAAGTGAATAACAGTAAAAATGGTAAATAATATTATCATTTATAATTGTATTACTGTGAAACTAGTTCCAACTTCGGGGGATCTCAAAGTAAGTCTTGGAGAGCCTCAAAAGTCTCCAGATTATACTTTCAAAACTACGGCTGTTATATCATGCTTTTGATGGCACAGAGTACAACACTACGTAGAAAAACAGGAACACTAACAACTCTTAATCAAAAAATGATTTAGAAGAGTCACATAAATTAGAATTCTAAACTAAATATACATTTATTTTGCTTAAAATTTCCTTTCAAGGTATACATAGGAGTTTTATATGATTTAAAAATGTATGGGTAAGTAGTCTAAAAGAACTCTCAGCAGCTATCAAAGTCTATATAAGAAAATCATGTATTATAATTTATTGACAATGTTTTTCTTTGTGGTACATAAAGTAATAGTATATCTTATAATGATGATACTGTAAATTCAGTTAAATATAGCAAATATCGTAATGTCAAATCTGTGTCATATTTCCCTTATGGGGAGAAATTTTGTGTTACAGGGACTTTTAACTATAAGCAACAATAGGACTGAAAATATCAATTACAATGTAAGTAAAATAAAGAGGAAGATGTTTTAAACAGGAAATCTTAAATTTTTCATTATACATTTTCAAAATGATATTCTTAACTAAGTGGAATCTGAAATATCTTTGACTTATTCTTACAGCAAAATATTCTGTTCTTGGCATGCCCTGGAGGAGCAGCAGTTAGGTCAATAGTCTCCAAAGTAGTAAGCTACATATGCCTGGGTTCAAGTCCCAGATTTAGGAGGAAACAACCAGTGTGAACAACTAAATAAAATAAAAATAAAGATGCTTCTTTGTCCTCTCTTTTCCTGCCTGCCTGCCTAACTTGCCTTCATTCCTGCCCATACCTTTCCTTAAAAAAAAAAAGTCTGTTCTTAGCGGTTAACATTATTACTTGAAAAGCTGACATTATTTATTTTATGATCTTGAAATTAGGATTAATTTATATGCTTAAAATATATCATAAACCCTGAATGAGGAAAAGATGTATTTCAGGTTTTTCTATAATGGGAAATTATACCTCACCTTTCATCATTTGTAATATTTTAAAGTTTTCTATATATATAAAAAGAAAACAAAAAATATAGAACAACTCTTTACTTAAAATGCATATTTATCATTCCAGCACTTACCTGGACTGCTTTTGTAGAATGATCTGCATGATTTAAAGTGGTTCTGTCAGCATCTGGATCAGACTCTGTCTGCCTCAGGGAGCTACGCTTTTTCTTCGCAAGATCTGCATCTCTAGTGTATGAGTAGCCAAGCTTAGACGTGGGAGATAAACTTGGCTTCTTGATAGGTGATTCAGGATCTGATTTGCATTCTAAGGGTTTGGAATTCTCTAGTTTTTCTTGTTCTAAGTTACCACTGATGTCTAGAGTCTGAAGCTTTTGTTCATCTGTCTCTTCACAAATAAAGGGTGGAGACTCATCCTTTTTCTTATCACTAGCAAATAAGTCACTTAATTCTAAAGTCTCAGCCTTCAATAGTTTCTTCTTGTTTAACAAAACTTGTGCATGAGTTGAATCTGTATTATAACAAATTCCAGGGTCATCGGATCCTGAAGTCCTTCCAGAGCTCTGCTGAGATTTTTGGGGTTCCGTGTCACTTTTAGTCCTGCGACAGTAAGGGGAAGCTGTGCTTGGACTAAGATGATCATCAGGAGTCTGATGTTCACTTTCTGACTCTCCAACCCCACTATCATTTACAAATACGGAGTCATCCTGTGATAAGAAGTCTACTGCTCCACTGGTAGGCTGCTGTAGTTCAGGCTCTCGTTTCAGGTCACTAAGCTCTGCATAGAATTTTTCCTGATCAACAGAACTGTTTGTATCTGTTTCATAGTTTCCAACTTTGTATGTGCTTTTACTGCTGTTTTCCTCTATCTGAACAACATTTAGTTCTTGGCCACTGAAATGTGCCCTTATTTGATACAGATAAGTCATAACAGTCAATTTGTCAGGAATTGCTAATAAAACCATATCAGAAGGTTCCAATAAACGGGAAATTCCTATGCTGGCAAATCCATCATATGCCTTCAAAAGAAGGAAAAACAAAAGATACACTGAATAGTTCAGACAACCCATACCTTTTAGAAACAGCAAAATTTTAATGAATTTGTTGTTATTGTTGAAGGACACATTATATTACCAACACTATGAGAAGAACAAAATTCCAAGTAAGAAATGTTTAAAAGTAGGGTAGAGGCAAGAGAAAATACTTTCCTTTAATTAATAATAATTGAAATGTTCTTTTCTAATAAAGAAAATAAGCAAAAATGACAGTTAAAAATCTTAGATTCAGCTTTTTAAGGTAAGAAACTAAGGTATGAAGAAAAAAATCCACTATGGAGTTTTATCATTTCTATTAACTTTTCCAAGGTCATGTAATTGCAATGATTTGTGGAGAAAATGTACAGTTACGTATCGTAGAAGAGTGAACCCCTAGATTGCTTGATATAGAATGCAAGTAAGTGCTATTTAAACTTTGAAATAAACATTTCTAAGTGCCCAATTAAGATTGATTTTCATAACGAGAAGAGTGTTTTCATTTTCACATCATCCGTTTTGGAAAAAAATGAAATGCTTTAAGTAGTACAACTTAGTTGGGAATGTGAGGCAGCATTGTATTATTTTTTGTTAGCCTTTAAATGACTGTGGCATATCAGGTTTTTCTAGTTTTGAAGAATCAAAGCTGTTTCTCAATTTACAGTTAATTATTGCTATCCTGAACTAACCTTTGAAAACAACATTGTTGCTAGGCAGCATTAAAAATATGACTAAAGTATATCTATCTATCTATCTATCTATCTATCTATCTATCTATCTATCCATTCATCCACACACACACTCTCTTAGGAAAAGTAAGGACCTCTAGCTACAGTCTCAGTTTGCGATGTAGAATGTCCAGTCTTTATAATAACCTAGATGTAGGATCACAGTTCAGTTTTTCTTAAAAGATAGGTTAGAAAATTCTGTAAATTCAGGAGGAATCAGTCTGTTGCACATACATATCAAAGTGCATTTTTATCTTTTAGTTTAATCCTTGTCTCAAAATCTCCCTGTAGTTTAATAAATGTTGTGAAATAAGTAAAAAAGAAAATGAAAAATAAATTGCGATATTAAAACCTCTTCAATTTTCACAGCATTATATTTCATAATATAGGTAACCTCAAAATGTTTACTAGAGAATGGCTCAGCTGGTGTGCATGTACAGGCCTGTTTGCTATTTTACGTGTTTTAGTAAAATTAAAGTCATTTTCCTCCTCGTGTGTCTTGACAGCTTGACTGACAGACATCAATTGCAGACCATCAGGAAAAGCACCACAGGCAGTATTCTAAACATTTTCCAATTATCTAAACATTGACATATTGGTTAAGATCAAATGTCATAGGTAAGAATCTTTTTTATTCAGCACTTTTTACAGACCTGGGAAAATGATTAGCTTCCTTGTGGGGCATTTCCTGCTGGTATTTTGCTTCATGTAGCAATTCAGTTTATGCAAGCTAATAGCACTAAAAAACATTTAAAAAACAAACCAGGTTTCTTCTAAGCAAGGTCAAGACTTTATAAAGGACTTTTTCTAGAGGTTAACTTCTTCTGCAAGGGTCAATCACCTACTGCCTATTTTAGTAGTCTGTTTCTGGGGGACAAGGGGGTCTTTCAAAGAAAATGGTCTTATTCATATACCTAGATAATATTTAACTGATAAGGAGGACTCACTGCCAGTTATCTTACACATCTGTGTGGAACTTAAGACAGAGAGGCATTATTCCTTGTGATGCTCTAAGTTCAATCAAGGGCAGATGAGGTTATCAGGAAGAACTGTATAAAGCCGGATATAAATTTGCTGGTAGCAACTGATACTCAATGTAGATATCAGGTAAAAGGTTGCAAAGTGATGAAAAGGCTATATAACAACAGTTATTTATTGAATTGTGCAATGAATAGGATCTTTAAATTAAAAGTCTTTCAGTCATGACGATCTTCCCTGGAAGAACAAGTTGAGAAAAATTGTAAATGGGATAGTCTTCTTTATGTAGTAATATGTAAATCCAAGGTATGCACTCATTATTATCAAGTTCCTGAAAAGATAATATAAGTGTGACTTCAGCCTTAATGAGAGTCCACATACTCTTTCAAAGTATATAGCTAGGTAAAATAAAAAGGGTTTCCTTTTCAAAATTTAAAACATTAACTTGAAAGCTTCACTTTATAAAAATAATAATGGTTTATTTTATAATGCTTTTATCTATATTATAGCAATATTTTATTCAAATACAAGAATATGCAGGTAAAGAACTATCGTATCAAATACATAACTTAATTGATGAAAAGCAAGGCATTTCATTTTGATAGACACAGGCTCTCCAAAATTTTACAAGAAATTATTTATGAAATGACTTACTTTGCAGCATGCCCATCATAAAGCGATTTCTAAAAGGAGAATTACACTAACTTTTAAGATTACCTTTTGGATGGCATATTTCAATTAAGAAATTGACAATTTAAAAGCGTATTTCTCTAAGAAATTGGCAAAGAAACAAGAAAAAAATCAATGACAATTTTTAAAATTTTTTAGCTTTAGAAAGCAAATTGAAGTAAAAATTGTTTTAATATAAATTCTCATGAGTTAATTGAACTTCTAAAAGTTTCCTTTATAGTTCTTTTTCTTAAATCATTGGTGGCTTTAATTATTGAATTCACAATAGTTTAAAACTTTAGAAAAGGTCATTAGTCACTTGGTCTCATGAACTCTTTTGGCAACGAATCCTTTCTCAGGATTCATTTCTTATATGTCTTTTATGTTTTAGATACATAATATAATACGATTAAAAAGAAAATTGTATTTTAAAAAACTATTAAAATATCATTAAAATTGAATTTGAGAAATGATAATATATACTTTTTATGAATGTATTGTTTAATGTACTTTTGAAAAAGTAATGTGTTGAAAAGGTATTTGTAGATATTGACCAACTTTAATGTGATATGAAAACATCTGTGATTCTAAAGGTGACAGTTTCAGGCATGGCTCATACTATAGTGGTTTGTCGCTTAAATTCATAATTGAAGGAAATGCTAAATTTCAGTTAAACAATTATAAAAATAAAATATTTTTTCTCATAGCCATATTCAAGAGCTTCCTGAATTCTATCCACAGCACCTATATTAAGTCCTCATTAACAATACATTTCATTAACTTTCTAGTTGAAGAATTTATTTCAGTGAAAAAACATTATTTAAGTAGTTAACGTGTGTTGAATTAGGTACGTCCCTCTTTTTTCATGTTGTGGTACACAAAGATTTTATAATGTACTATGCAAAGGGGTAAGCAGTTGGCAGGCAGTCACCGTAAACTGGTCCAGGATCCTCCAGCAACTCAGTCTTGTATAGCTATGGCAAAGGAGAGGATCAATATTCCCCCAACACCAGCTGAAAATCTCTGACCTTAGTATATTAATGAATGATGTGGAAAAACAATACAGTTTACCAGAAAATCCTAGGGATCTATGTATTCTTTCCTGTATGCCCATCATGCTTCTGCCCTTGTTCACTCTCAACAGATTTTTCTAAACTCATCACAGTTTTATACAGCACAACTGTTCTGGGTGCATGTTTTAAAAGCTAAATCTTTAATAAAAGTAGTATGTTTTAACACATGCTTAACAGTTAATGAAGTTCATATACATCACATACAATGATGTCAGTCTGGCATTTGTGCTCTTTAAAGGACATGACAAACTGGAGTAAACTATGCATCCTATTTGAACTTCAGGAGGGAGAATAACCTTCTGTGAGTTGTAGTTATGACCTCACAAAGCAACCTCAATTTCCCCAAATTAATAAAAAGTCTGCAGAAAAGCCAAAATTGAGGCTATGTATTTTTCCCCTTAGTGATTCTTACCTTTTTGTTGTTCTCTTTAATATCTTGAGGATTCAGAGACTTGTAATCACTGAGGGAGAAAATGGCATGGTAGGTATACAGAGCATTTGATAAAAACAACTGTTTTTAGAACAAACTGAATCTAAAATTTGACATTCGATAATATCAAAAAGTAACTAGCAATTTCAATGCAATTCAATCAGCAAAACTAATAGAGTGGAAAATTAAGAAAAATAAATAAAAATAGTGATTACATGTTTCATTGCTTGAAGCTTTCAATCTTAAGAGAAGTTAAGGCAGGGGACCAGAGACTAGCCTTGTCAACCAAATTTACCATGAGGTAATCCCTTGCTGTCAATATACAAAGACCTACAGGCTTATTTGTCTCATCTCATTTTAACACTAACAATTTTCATAAAAACTTGAAGTCAGTTCATTGTATGAGATTAAGGAACAAAATCTTATTTTATTTTTAAAAGAAAAGATTGCTTTTAAGCCTCAAGAAGGAAGAAAATTTCTCTCTGGTATACATTTTTTTCTTTCAAAAATCTAGATATGGGTAATAAAAAAAAAGAAGAGTATTTTAGGACATGTATTAAAATTATTTTATATATTTTAGAAACTATTATTTAAAAAGTATTTATAGGGAATGAAAAATGCTTTTACTTACATTAAATCTGGTCTAAAGTGGTGTAATATTGCACAAAAAGATAAACCATTTCTCCACGATGTAGTAAAATTGGTGATTTTTACTCCCCGGTAGTTTTTTGTTACTTCTTTGCACCATACTAGCAATGATTGACTAGCATTTGGCTTTCGCCCCAAAACAGGACTAGGTATAGGACTTGGCTAGAAAAAAGGAAAAGAGGAAAACAATAAAATAATTTAATGGAAAATGAAAATTAACATTAATTGACCTAACTAGATTATATGAACCCTTTGATGTCAGTTTTGGTCCTTCAAAAATGTCAATTCAAGACAACTGTAAACTCCAAGAAGGAGACATGAATCTTAAGTTATTATCTCAAATTTTAGCCTGTGGCATTTGCCTGACAAGGATGTAGATATGCAAGATTTCAAACATATTATACATAAGAACAGGCCAAGAGCTATATAAATGGAAAATTATATTAAGGCATTTAAATACCTTAGGCTGAATAACTATGTAACTCTCACAACCTAAAAAATTTCCCCCAAATGTAATCATATACAAATATAATTCCTTTTTTGACTAGATTAAAAAGAACATATTTTGAAGTCTTAACCGAAGCACAAATTGTTAGTAGTGAAGAGAGTAAAACCACAGTAAGTTTACCATAGTAAGTTTTCAATATATAGTAATCATGTTTTTTTAGATAACACAATGATAATCATATTCAAACATAATTCTTGTAAAAATTCAATGATGGCAAAATGTTTTAGCATTATTACCAAAAGGTCTTGGCATCAATAACACTGCAGTGTGTAATATGGATTTGCTCAAAATATCTTCTAATTTTCATAGAGAGCTACTTTTGAAGATTAGGTCAGTTAGGTGTGTGTGTGCGTGTCTAGTATCTTAAGTGGATACTTATTTTCCTCTCCTATTCAAACATAAGGCTCACCTTACAATTTACCCAAAATATTTAATATTTTTGAGTATACCATTTTGCCACACAGCTTACTTGAGAAAGATCAATGATGCCCCCACTTGACAAAAGCATGTCAGTGCCAAATAATTAAAATCATCAACCATAATTATGTTTTTACTATTTTTGTGGGAAGACAAATAGGTGACATCAAGGGTGTCATTTCTTATTTTAAATTAAATGTCAAATTAACAAATTGTTATATAAAAACCATGAATCAAAGTATTGTTCTTTAAATGATCACCTATTCAAAATCAATGCTGAAAAATTCACAGGTCATCCAAATCAACAAACTTGGATCAATTCTATTTAATGTAAAAAAGTAAATCAAAATGAAATTCTTAATAGGGTATTTACTTTAGAATAAATAATAGCTATTTTAACTATTAATCTAACATATTTTACAGGGAGCCATTAAATATTGTTTCACTCAATATTGACTTTTCATTGTGACTTTCAAATCCCTCTAATTACTTAACCTAGAAGAGGATTGGAGTGTTCTATACTAGGAAATCAACAAACTGTCTACAAATATTTTTTAGATTTTCCATAATGTGATAGAATGTTTTTATTAAAATAAAAATGTTTTTCTATATAAAATTATATTATTGATGCATTAATAAACTCCAAGCATGGATAGCATATACATGAATCAGATAATCTGCAGATATCATTACAGTGATTCATTCCAATCAATAGCACGTAAACAGTAAAGTACAAATGTTATTACTGGCTTGTCCTAGTGGTCTAGAAGATAAGTCCTCTGCCTCTGGTTGGCACAGTCCATATACATCCAAAGGAACCCAGTTTACAACCCAGGACTGGGGGAACAATCAGGATGAGCAACTGAATAAAAAATTAATAAAAATGCTTCTTCCTCCTCTCTTTTCCTGCCTGCATGCCTACTTGCCTTCATTCCTGCCTGCATCTTTCTTTTCTTAATTAGAAAAAAAAACTGGTTCTTATGTTTTTGCAATGACCAGATGTATGAGAAAGCATCTCTAAGAGACTGGGAAAGTAAAGCACAGATATTAACACTTGTTTTTTTAAATACTGAGAAAGTTTCTAAAAGACATTCTAATTATAACTTTAAGAGCAGAGTGATCAGAGTCTGCTAGATTATCCCAATTATCTCACAATTAAGCTATTGTGTGTAGGAAACTGCACCATTCTCAGCATCACTGAAAACTTCAGCTTGAAGTGGTGACAGTTGAAAGGAAACAGAACTTGAGACTACTGCTTCACTTAAAAGTTATATGTTCTAAAATAGATAATTTTAATTAATTAGTTAACACAGTACATTACATATTAAAGATAGTAAGGCCACCTAGTTATTCTTGCTAAAAATGGCAATGGGGTCTTTTATGTGAAAACTTAGTCAAATAACTTGTTACAAATTTTCCTAAGTTTTAATAGTTTCAAGAAAATTCAATTCACTTTTTTTTTCCTGTTCTATCCCTCATTATAGGTGCATTCTCTTTTTGCCAACTCCCCTTCTACTGATACAAGCACATGCCCTCTAGGTATTGCTCTAAATAGTTTTCTCTCGCCACACTTAAAGCTGATTCACTCCCAAGATTCCAACTATCACGTCTATGATTCCCAAATTCACATTTATAATTCAAATTATCTCAGTTTGACATTTCCAGCTGGCTGTCCTTCCTGCCATATAAAATTCAAACTCAGTATGTTCAAAACCATAATTATATTTTTTCCTTACAAGCTGCTTCATTATGCTTTGCAAAGGATACTGGTATTGTCCCAATTGTCTACACTTTAAATCTCAGAATCAGCTTTGAAATCTTCTGTCATTTATAATCCCTTACTAGTTAATCCAAGGACAATTTTGATCTTATTGCTGTATGTTTTTCTTATGTATCTTCTTTTGCCTAAGTTATTGCAAAATCATTGGAGGTCTGCCTTCTTCCAAATTCTCCCTTATCTGATCCATTGCTACAGTAACAATCTTCTTAAAACACAGGTTAACATCTCTAATGACTCTCAACAAGATAACAAAATTATGTCAAAATATTTCTGAGCACTAAAACTCAAATTTTCTCAATGAATCTATTACTGAGAATGACTCACCATTTTTTGAATCATGCTTTCCTGCTTACCCCCACAGCCCACATTTCCAGTCTTTGATTATATAAATTATCACCTTTGCCTGGAATATCCTTTATTTCAAGTACAACTGCCACAATTCCACTCTGTTATCAAGATTAAGTTCAATTGTTATTGCCACATGAAATATTTTCCCAACTACCAGTCAGTAGGAATCCTTTTGATAATCTGTCTTGCTTATAGCATTTTTTTTTACTACAATAAGCTCAGTTCTTCTCTGTACAGAAGACATTTTTTATTACTTCATAGAGTATATTTGGAGCACCAATTATGTCTCATATGCATTGTTAAGACCTTTACATGAATTAGCACATCTATTCCTCACAATTCCTTTAGATAGGTACTATTAGTCCCAGTTTCAGTTGTGGAAATTGAGATTATACAACTAGGAAATAGAGGAGTTAGAATCTATACCCAGGCAGGAAGGCAGGCAGCAGGCAGGAAAGAAGAGAGAGAATAATTTTATTTATTTAGTTGTTCATTTTAAAATATAACCCGTGGTCCTGGGCTACAAACCCAGATCCTTGGGCTGTATGTAGATTGCACCCCAGGTTTAACACCTGAGAACCAGGACACACCAGAAATTAAAATACTTAAGACCACTTATTTATATTGGTATAAGAAAATCAAGTACAAAGGAATAAATCTATAAATAATTGCTAAAAAATATATTAAGCTTTATTGTGAACAAAATAAGAGACCTAGAGAGATGAAGAAATATACTATATTCACGGATTTTAAAGACATAAATTTTATAAAGATACCAATAAAATGTATTATTTAAGTCTTCTAAACTTAATATATCTATATACATGAACAAAGGGCTCACAATTAGAATATAAAAAAAAATCCTACAAATCAGTTAAGAAAATCAAACAATAGGAAAGTGGGCAAAAATTGAGCATACTTTACAAAGAACAAACCCAAATATCTAGTAAATATGGAAATCTGTCCCATCACATTAAAATTAAGATAAATTCTCATAGACACTACACAATTCCAGAAGAGAATGGCAAGATTTATTCAAAGTGCTGAAAGAAAAGGACTTTAACCAAGGATACTCTACAATGCTAGATTATCTCTGAGAATTGAAGGCATGATAAAAAAAAACTTTGCCAAGAAGCAAAAACTAAAGAAATTCATAACCACAAAACCAGCTTTACAAGAAATACTAAAGGAAGTTGTGTAAAATGAAAAGAAACCCCACTTAAAAGCAGTAAGACAACAACATATAAAATGTGGAGAGGAGAGTAAAAAAGTAGATCATTAGAATGAGCTCAAGACTAACTTGTTTTTGGGTAAAAACAGGTCATAAGCATAAAAACTTTCATGTAAACTCCAGGGTAATCTCAAAACATACCTTCAGGGGGAAAAAAATTATAAAATGGGAAACCAAACACAACATAATCACTTTCAAATCACCTAAGATTTTACTGGATGCAGAATCTGAACAATAAAGAAAAGGAACAGAGTGAACAAAAGCCAACCCATGGACATTAACAATAGGACTGAAATCACCAGTAGGGAATGGGGTTGGTGGAAGGGTCCAATGGACTATGGTGAAGAACTTCTGATAATTTGGTGGTGGACAGTTTGTGTTTTCATATATTTGAGGGATGGGGAACTTGTATATAGGGGTTTATATTATTTTGTTATTTTTTATTTCATTAATCAAAGTTACCTCTGGTATGCCCTGGTGTAGGAGCTAGGTCAATCGCCACAGAAGGAGCACAGGTCACATACCCCTGGCTTTGAGTATCGGGTAGAGGCAGAGGAACAACCAGTGTAAATAACTAAACAAAAATAAAATGGTTCTTCCTCTCTCTTCCTGCCGGCCTGCCTACTTGTCCTATTCTCTAGCTGTATCTTTCCTTTTAAAAAAAATCAAAGTTACCTCAGTAATTATTAAAAAAAGGGGGGAGGTTACCCTTGGCATTATCTATTGTGATAAATTTGAAAATGCTCATATCCAATGACCTAACAACCCCCAGGTTTATAGTCTATAGAAATGCATGTTTATACAGAATAGAATACATGCTCAAAAATGTTCAGAGCAGTATTGCTTACAAATTCCTAAATCTGAAAATAAATAGTTAATAATTACAAGGTTAAAATATGTGGTCTATTGAATAGAGAGATTTAATACACACACACGGAAATAAACATTTTTAATTCTAAAACATATTATTGAACAAAAGAAAAGGTACAAAAGCATATATAAATGCCATATAATTCAATTTATCTAAAGTTAAAAAATGAACTATGTTATGGAACAAATTATACTTAAAACTTCAAAGAACTAAGTGCCTACTATAAAATCATGATAGTGAACTATCTCAAGGGAAGATAGAAAAGAGGTTACAATAAAGAAGAGGCACATATACAGAAGTTCACTTAAAATAATCTGCTTAACTATGTGTGAACTTCTAAAATAGATATTTCACATATATGTTATGTTTAATAGCAAAGTAAGTTAAGAACAATATTGGAATTAGTGGCTTTAAAATGATAAAGCAAAGCTAGTGATTTCCTCATTCAATCTGAAAATCGCCTAAAGATAGCAAGGATAATGAGAAACAGTAAAGCAAATCTTCTTTTCGACCTAAAGTAGGAGACATGAACCCCTCACCTGTGATATATGAGTAGAAGCCAACAAATAATCAACAAACTTCACAAGTTATCAAAAGAAACCTATAGACAAATAATAAAGAAGACAGAACTTATATAATAAAAAACTTTAAGGTAAGAAAGTATAATATAAAAAATATCTGAACCAAGACCAAATATATCTAATCATTATGCAGAACCGAGAGGGTAGAAATAGTTCCATGTATAATGGAAGTCAGAAAAATGATGAGCTAAAGGACTTGTGTGAAAAGATTGCTGGTGATACTAAGAAATGTTGCTTTTTAACATTGTGTAATGAAATTCCAGACAACATCTGGAATAATTGCATGAGTTTGAGAATCTATTTTCCAAGTGTACAATGCATTCTGCTAAAACACAGTGCATCAATAAAATAATCCATTTGAAAATCCAGGAAAGAACAATGTCTAGTAGACTCAGATTCTACACTGCAAATAAACTATATAACTTCTAAGTTTTGGTGTAGTATCAAAGACAATTCCCAGTTATTTGAAAAGTCTATTAAATTCTCTTTATGTTTCCAACTATATTTAGGTGAGGGAGGTCATATTTTCTTCCTATACTTAAGCAATCTATTAAAATAATAAATTAAATGCTAAAATCATTTTACACTACGTCAAACTTAGTTGAAAATGTTGAAAAATATAATTCTTCTCACTAAATTATTCCTGTGTTGGAAAATACAATAACTTTTCATAAAAAGTTATTTATGTTAAAATGTAATGCAATATTTCAGTGAATTCACATGTCAAAAATTTCTTAGGTTTCCTCTTATTTTGAAATAAGTTCTTAATTTAAAAAAGTATATTATTTTGTTCCCTATTTCAAAAATGATACTTAACAAAATCAACACAAAAATGTGTAAAATATAAACAAAGGGCCCAACTTCCAATTTACCCCCACTAAATGCTACTTTTTTATTTTTTTGAAATGTTTTTTTTTTTCATTTTTTTATTTTACTGAAGGAACATTAAATTATAACATAATTTATATAAATATAAATATAAAATATAATATATAGGTTTGAGGTGTGTACTACTATAAAATAACATCTGTATATACTACATCTAGTTTATCATCAACTGTCCAATTTTGTTCTTTTAAAAAAATTTTATTTAAGGAACACTGGATCATATGACAGAGATTTAGGGTTACATCATCATAAATTAACATCTGTAAATAATACATCAATTTTACCACCATCTTCTATCTTTTAATTCTCTAATTGCTAATATAAAATATCAATGGGTTAATTTATATAAATAAAATATTTTTGGGTTGCTCAAAAACTTATTTATTGTAGTAAAATACACATAATATAGTACATACCATATTTACCATTTTAAGTACACAGTTCAGTAATATTAAGTACATTCCTACTGTTAAATAACCAAAACCACCATCTATTCTCAGAATTCTTTTCACAGAACTGAAATACCATACCCATTGAACAGCATTTTACCATTTTCCCTTTCTCACAAGCTGTAGCAACCACCATTCAACTTTCTTTTCTTCAAAAAAAATTTTTTTTTTTATTATGGGAAAGGCATCAGCAGGAATGAAGATGAACCAGCAGGTAGGCAGGAAGACAGAAAAGAAAGAAGCACTTTATTTAGCTGTTTATCTTGGTTGCTTCCCCCATCTTGGGCATTGCATTAGGGATCCTGTGATGTACGTGGACTGCACCACAGTGTACTAAATCACTACACCATCAGGGTGTACCTCATTCAACTTTCTGTCCCTACAATTTTTGACAACTCTAGGTACCTCATCTAAGTGGAATCATACATATTTGTGGCTTTGATCTGGCTTATTTCACTATTTCATTCAGCATAATGTCCTCCAGTTCATCTATGTTATAGCATATGTCAACATTTCCTTCCTTTTTAAGACTAAGTTATACAGTATTCCTCCCTTATCTAGAGTTTCACATTCTATGGTTTCAGTTACCTTTGATCAGGTATGGTCCAAAGATATTATGTAGAAGATATTTTGAGAGGAAGAGAGAGCCCATATTCACATAATTATTATTACAGTACTGTTTAAATTGATCTATTTTATTACTATTGTGCTTAATACCTTACTGTGCCTAATTCATAAACTAAACTTTGCCATAGGTATGTATGCATGCATGTATAAGAAAAAAATAGCATATGCAGAGCTTGGTACTACTATCTATGGTTTCAGGCACCCATTGAAGATCTTGGAATATATCCCCTGAATTTAATATACATATACTGTATATATGTACCACATTTTGCTTATCCATTTATCTTAGATAGAGACATGGGTTGCCTTCATATTTTAGCTATAAAGAATAACAGTTATGATTATGGATGTATAAAAATACCCTTTGAGATACCGCTTTCAATTCTTTTATCTAATACCTATCTATCTATCTATCTATCTATCTATATAGAAGTAAAACTATTGGGATCATCGGGAAATTCTATTTTCAATATTTTAAGTAACATCTAGAGTATTTTCCATAGTGGCATTACCATTTTACATTTCCGACAATAGTGCACAAGGGTCCTAATTTCTCTACATTCTTGTGAACATTTTTTATTTTCTAGGTTTTGGGGTTTTGTTTGTTTGTTTCTTTTTGTAGTTGCCTTCCTAATGAGCATGAGGTAGCTAACTGTGGTTTTCATTTGCATTTCTCGAATAATTAGTGATGTTGAGCATCTTTCCATATGTTCATTAGTCATTCATATATCTTCTTTGGTTAAACATCTATTTAAGCCCTTTGCTCATTTCTGAATCACACTGTTTGCTTTTTGTTGAGTTTTACGAGTTCTCTAGTATGGATATTAATCTCTTATCAGATAGATGATTTACAAATATTTTCTCATTCTGTAGGTTGCCTTGTCACTGCTGATTAGTCCTTTGATGCACAAGTTAAAATATTTAAAAGTTATTAAATTAAATGTATTATAACATATAGCTTTAAGGTTATAAATCATTATCTGATATACCACCAATTTTCTAAAAATTCAATTTATTCTTTTTGTTCCTATGTCTGTGGTGAGTTAATTTTTGTGTATGATATTAGGTAAGAGTCTATGTTCATTTCCATTCCTTTGTACATGGATATCCAGCCTAGTCAGAATCATTCTGTATGAGTTTCAGGATAGACTTTACTATTTTTGAAAAAAATGTCTTTAGGTGCACCCTGGTGACCTAGAGATTAAGGCCACGTAGTCCACATACATCCCAAGGACCCAAGTTCACGACCCAGGGCCAGAGGTAACAACCAAGATAAACAACTAAAGAAAATAAAGTGTTTCTTCCTCCTCTGTCTACCTACTCGGCTTCATTCCTGCCTGTACCATGCCTTAAAAAAAAAAAAAAAAAAAGAAAGAAAGAAAAGGAAAGGAAAAACATCTTTAGGATTTGGATGGTAATAGCACTGAATGTATAGATTGCCTTGGGCAGTACTGATATCTTACTAATATTGTCTTTCATTCAATGATAATGGTAGGTCTTTCCATTTATTTGTATCTTTTTCATTTTCTTCATTGTTTTCCAAGTATACAAGTCTTTTACTTTCTTAGTTAATTCCTAAGTTCCTTTTTAGATTGTTCTATGCTAGTGACAGAAATGTAATTAATTTTTGTGTGTTGATTTTGTATCTTTTGCTTAACTCATTTATCAGTTTTAACAGTTTTATGTGTGGAATGTTTTCTTTGTTCTTTCCCCAGGCCCAGTTCTAGAAAAACAAAAGTCCATAACTTTCATAGCCTGTACCTTAGCCACCTGAGCCACAGGGGATGCTTATTTGTAGACTCTAGAGGACTTTACATGAATATAATTTTTTAATCTATATGTTCATTTTGGTTGTTTCCCACACCCCCTGGCCCCAAGTGGCAAACCCAAGTCCTTGGGCTTTACGTGTCACAGACTTAATGCCTGAGCCACAAAGGCATGTCTAATTTACTTCTTATATTCCAGCTTAGATGTCTTTTCTTTTTCGTGCCTATCTGCTCTGACTAAGGCTTCCAATATATCAAATAACTGATGAGAGTAGGTATCCTTGCTTTGCTTCTGATCTTAGAGGAAAAGCTTTCAATCTTTCACCTCTGAGTATGTTGATCACTATGGGTTTTTCATGTAAGACTATTTTTTTATTATCTTGACATCAAAATGATGCTTATGTTTTATTACTAGTTTGTTGAGTATTTTTATCATAAATACATGTTGAATTTTATTTTGCATCCATTGAGATAATGTGATTTCTGTCCTTCATTCTGTTAATGTGGATCAACTTGCTTATGTTGCCATCTTTGCATTCCAGGAATAAAACCCACTTGGTCATGATGTATAATTATTTTAATATGCTAGTAAGGTCAGTTTTCTAGTATGTTGTTGATTTGTGCATCAAGGTTTCTAAAGGATGCTGGTTTACAGTTTCCTTTTCTTATATAATGCCTTTGTATGGCTTTGGCCTTATACTGTGAGTTATACAGTGAGTTATACAGTGGCCTTATTACAGTGAGTTATGAAGTGCTCCCTCCATTTTAATTTTTGAGGAAAGTTTAAGGATGGTTTGGGTTTTTTCTGTTTTAAGTGTTTGCTAGAATAGACCAGTAAAGACATCAGATGCAGGGCTTTTATTTGGGGAAATTTTTGATGACTGATTCAATATGCTTTTAAATTATAGGTTTATTCAACTTTTCTGTTTCTTTATTCTTCAATCCGGTAAACTTTGTTTCTGGGAATTTGTCCATTTCACTTAGGTTATCCAATTTGTTGATATACAGCTGTTTATATTTCGATCATAAGCCTTTTTTATTTCTATTAAATCAATAGTAATGAACTCACATTCATTTCTCATTTCAGTAAATTTGAGTCTCTTCTCTTTTTTTCTTACTACATCTAACTAAAGGTTTGTTAAGCTTTCAAAGCTTTTAATGATTATCTTTTTTTTTCAAAAACTTATTTTTGATGAGTTTTGGTTTACAAAAAATTGAAAGTAGAGATCTTTCATCTACCTCCACATCATGCCTGCATACATGCATAGTCTCTCCTGTTATCATTATCACTCATCAGCATGTACATTTGTTAGAAGGATAAGCCAACATTTATTTACCCAGTTTATGGTTAACTCTTCATGGTGCTGTGCATTCTATCAGTATTGACAAATATATAGACATAGCCACCATTATGACATCATACAGAATATTTTCACTCCTCCGTGCCTTGCCTATTATCCCTCCCCCTCAATCTGTGCCTGGCAACCACTGATATTTTAATTGCCTTCAAAGTTTTGCCTTTTCCAGAATGTCATATAGTTGGAATCATACGCTATGCATCTTTCCTAAGTATGTGTGGTAATAACACTTAAGATCTACTCTCAGCAAATTTCAATTATACAATATGGTATTAACTAGTTACCATGCTGAACATCAGACAACATAGAACTTACCCATTCTTCATAAAACTTCGAACCCTTGACCAACATCTCCCAAAGCCAAAGAACAAACACTGAATTTCTTTATCCATTCATCTATTGCTAGGTTGTTTCTATATTGTAGCTATTGCAATATAATGTTGTACTGAACATCAGCATGTGGTTATCTCTTTGAGTTATTGATTTTACTGTATCTGGATATATGCTCAGAAGTGAGATTACAGGATTGTATAGTAGTTTTACTTTATTTTTTAAGAAACAGCCACTTCTTCATAATATATCAATTTAAAGTCCCAACAACAGTATACCAGGGTATCTTTCTCCAACACTGATCATGATCTTTTCGTCTCTCTAATAATAGCTCTACACTTCAGGATCCTGACTTGAACAGTATATAGCTCCAACACCATATGGGATAGTTTACCAAGACAGGTTTGGAAGCCCAGAGAAGAGTGACTCACATGAACATGTCCTTCCCTGCCATCTTCACAATTACAGCTAGACTCTACTCCGACTTGTTTTATCTCCACCCAGCAGCCATCCTCTACCCAAATGATAGTGAGAAATTCCTACTACAGAAGCCTGCAAGGGTCAAAAAAAAAAAATAAAAATAAATAAAAAAAAAAATTAAAAAAAAAAATATATATATATATACATATATATATATATATATATATATAAAACCCCAGAGCACCACCTGCTGGTAAAATAAAAGATAAACAGCTCAACTCTAAGGCCCTCATGGGAAGGAGAACCCAAGATACTGAGACCTCCCAGTGTTATAACATTTCAAGGAGACAAGAACTCCTCACCAGAAACCAATTCTGAAGGCACACAGAATTATATATTTTCTTAGCAAAAAAGTAATTCAGAGGATCAGTCATAAAGAAACTCAAGGTATTAAAAAAAAAAACTCAGAAAATAAGTTCAAAGAATTACAAGAGGACTCAGCCAGCAAAGCAAGTCAAAGAAATTCAAGAGAAATCAGAAAAAGTTTAAAAATAATCAAAAAACAATTAACCAGAAGGCAAAAGTTGAAGACAATGAACAGAGATTTAGGATATAAAGAACACAACTAATGAGAGCAAGAGTACTATAAAATTGACCAAATGGAGGAACAGATAAGTGATTTGTATAATAGAAATGTAGAAAGGAGCCAGGTGGAAGAGAAGAAAAATTAAATATATAATAAGGGAAAAAAACTCTGAGAGCTATCCAACTCTACTAGAAAAGGCAACATAAAAAAAATGGATATGGCACACCCTGCAGTCACTGTGTTGACTGTCTTTAGCTGGGCATAGTCCACATACATCTTGAGGACTTAGGTTCACATTCCAGGACCAGGGGCGAACAACCAAGATAAACAACTAAATAAAATAAACAAAAATGCTTTTTCTTCCTCTCCTTTTCAACCTGACTGCCTACTCACCTTCATTGCTGCCTGCACCTTTCCTTCAAAGAAAAAAGGAAGAAGAAGAAGAAAAAAAAATGGTTATCCCAGAAGACAAAGAGAGAGAGAAGGGAACACAGACCATATTTAAAACAAAACAAAACAAAAAACAAACAAAAAAACTAGCATGCCATAATCAAACAGCAGTTTGGTCCACTGCCTCCAGTGAATGTCCACATAAATCCCAATAACCCAGGTTCACATTGCAGGGCTGGGGTAGGGTGTGGTGGATGGGGGGAACATCGAAGATGCACAACTTAAATAGAAATAAAATAATGCTTCTTTATCCTCTCTCTTGCTGCCTACTTAACAACTCACCTTCATTCCTGCCTGAACTTTTCCTTTAAATAAAAAAAGAAATCAGGGTGCACCTTGGCAGAGCAGCGGTTATTTTAATGCCCTCCAAAGATGCAGGTCACATGCCCCGGGAGTTCAAGTACCAGGTCTGGAGGGGAAACAATCAGTGTGAAATAATAAAATGGAAATAAAATGGTTCTTCCTCCTCTCTCTTCCCACCTGCTTGCCTGCTCACCTGCTCACCTTCAGTTCGGCCTATACTTTTCCTTTAAAAAAAAAAAGACAGCTGAAAACTGAATATACAAGCAAACAAGCTAAATGAAGCAACAGAACTCCAGGTTATATAAATACAAAGAGCTACACAAAAGATATGTCATTGTAAAACTATCGAAAGTCCAAGACAAAGAAACAATATTCAAGTTGACTGCGGGGGGGGTGGGGGGAAGTAACATATAAAGGTACTCCTATTAGACTATTATCAGACTTCTCATCAGAAATTCTACAGGCCAGGAGAATGGAAAGACATATTTGAAATACTCCGAGATAAAGCTGGAAGACTACTACCATGAGAGTTCCCATTCATAAAATGCTGATAGATGCTCTTCTATTTAAACTTTTAAAAACCATAAAACACCTGAATAAGGCAATCAGACAAAACCATAAATGAAAGTCAATATGGCTATAGCAAATCCTCATATATATCAATAATCACCCTGAATGTAAAGAGATTGAATTTGCCAATCAAAAGGCAAAGAGTAGGTGAATTGAAAAATGAATACCAACTATGTGCTATTTAGAATATATAGAGACAAACATAGGGTCAAAGTGAAGAGATGGAAAATGGTACTCTAAGCCAATGGAGAATTTAAAAGAACAGGAATCACTAAACTCAGACGAGATAAAATGGACTTTCAGCTAAAAAGGTAATAAAAGACAAAGATGGTCAATATATAATGATACAGGGATCAATACAACTGAAGTATTACTATAGATGCAGCTAATATAGGAGAATCCAAATAAGCAAATATTAACAGACCTAAAGGGAAACATTGAGTAGCATAATGGTAGCAAGGGACTTTAATACCCTAGTCACAGTAATGCACAGTTCAGTAGATAGAAAAACAAGAAGGAAATAATGGTCTTAAGTGACAAATTAGACAGATGGACTTAATGTATAGAGTATACCACCAAAACAATGTATAGAGTATACCACCAAAACAATAATAGACTGCACAACTTTTTCAAGCACTCACGGAGCATTCTCAAGAGTAGATGCTGGGACATAAAACAATTTCAATGAATTTATGAAGACAGAAATCATATCTAGCGTCTTTTCAGATCATAACAACATGAAAGTAGAAATAAACCAAAAGAGTAAAGAGGGGAAAAACCACAAAGAGTGGAGAATAAACAATATGTTGCTAAACAACTGCTGGGTCCATAAGGAACTCAAAGGTATAAGAAAAAATACTTAGAGTAACATGAAAATGAAGACATGGCTTATCAAAACTTATGGAATACAGTGAAAGCAGTACTAAGAGGGAAACTAAAAAAACCAAGAGGAACTACAAAAAGAAAGAAAAATCAAACAAAAAGTCAGTATAAGAAAATAATAAAAACTAGAAAGGAAATCAATGAGACAGATATCAAAAAGACTATCCAAAATTCCATGAAATCAAGTGCTGGTACATAGAAGATGAGCCAAATAGACAAACTATTAGTTAGACTCACAAAGACGAGAACAAAAACACAAAGTCAGAAATGAAAGAGAAGAAATTACAAGAAATAGTACAAGATACAAAGCATCATAAAAGAGTACTATGAACACATACATGGCAAAAATTTGGAAAACCTAGAATGGACAAATTCTTAGAAACAAACAACATTCCAAGACTAACTCAGAAAGAAAAAGAAGACCTGAACAGATGAATCACAAAGAAATAGTGAATTCTCCCAAACTTTCAAAGAATTAATACCAATTCTTCTCAAATTTTTCCAAAATATTGAAGAAGGCAAGGTTCCAAACACTTTTTATAATGCCAACATCATTCTGATTTCAAAAGCATATTCCAAGCAGACATCATCAAAAGAGAAAATCTGGCATGCCCTGGTGGAACAGCGGCTAGGTCAATCACCTCCAAATGAGTGCAGGCCACATACACTTGGGTTCGAATCCTGGGTCCAGGGGAAAGCAACCAGTGTGAACAGCTAAATAAAAATAAAAACAAAAGAGAGAATCCCAGACTAATAGATTCAATGAATATTGATGCAAAAGCCCTCAATAAAATACGAGCAAACCAAATTCAACTATTCATTAAAAGAGTCATGCACCATGATAAAGTGGAATTTATTCCAGCAATGCAATGTTGGTTCAACATGAGAAAATCAATTAATATGATACATACACCACATCAGCAAAAATCATATTATCATTTCAAGAGACACAGAAAAAGCATTTTACAAGATGCCCTTTATGTTAAAAATCTCCAAAAATGAGTATCTATACTCTGCACTGTATCTCAATATAATAAAGGTTACTAATGACAATATTATACTCTATAATGAAAAATTCAAAATTTTTCCTTTAAGATAAGGTAAGAATTTTCACTCTCTCCACTATTATTTAATACAGTGTTGGGAAGTGCTGGCCAGTGCAATTAGATGAGGAACTAACATAAAAAGCATGCAAACTGGAAAGGAAGAAAGGAAAATATCACTATTTAACGATAACATGATTATATAGAGGGAGAAGCCCAAAGACTCTACTAAAAGGTTCTAAAATTATAGATGAGTAAAGTGGCAGGCTGCAAAATTAATACAGAAAAACCTGTTGCATTTCTATATACATTTAACAAACTAGCAGAATAAGAACTTCACAAAAACAATCCCACTTATAATCACATCAAAAAGAATGAAATACCTTGGAATAATTCAGCCAAAGAAGTGAAAGACCTGTACAGAAAATTACAAGACATTGCTCAAAGATATAGAAAAGACACAAAGAAATAAGAAGATGTTTCTTATTCATGGATTGGAACAATTAAAATTGTTAAAATGGCCACAATGACTAAAGAAATACACAGATTTAATGCAACTCCCATCAAAATCCCATGACATTCTTCACAAAAATATAACAACAACAAAAACCTATAAAATTTATTTGGAATTATGAAAGACCTCATTTCAAGTAGGAAAACAATCATGAGGGGGAAAAACAATAAGGAGGTGTTAGGCTCCTTGACTTCAAACTATATACTACAAATAGTAATAAAATTAGCATGGCATTGGAATAAAAACAACACAGAGATCAACAGAACAGAATTGAAAGTCCAGAAATAAACCCATACATATATAGACAACTAATTAATGACAAAAAGAGTCAAGCGCATACAATGGGGAAAGGACAGTCTCTTCGATAAATAATGTTGGAAAAACTAGACAGTCACGTGCAAAAGGTTGAAGCTAGAAGACCACGACTATACATAAAAATTAATCCAAAAGGGATTAAAGGCATACCCTGGTACAGTACCCCGCTGCCTCCTGCCAAGAGCACAGTCCATGTAAATCCTAAGGACCTTCATTTGTGTCCCAGGACCAGGGGTAACAACCAAGATGAATAGCTAAATATTCCTTCCTCCTCTGCCTGCCTGCAGATTAGGCAGACCCGCCTACCACTAGCCCAGCCCTGAAAGAGCCTGGAACTGCCTCCTCCCCAAATACCCCCACCCCCCGCCCTCCACCCAGGCTTGTTACCCCAGACCCCTGGCCCTGGCCCTGTTAGGGCTAGAACCAGCACATGCTAGGCCTCTGGCTGCTGAATGGTGGGCCATCGAATCTTGGACCTGACCAAAAAGATTGAATTTAAGAAAGCATCTTCTCTGATCTTCTCTGACCACAAGGGGGGAAATTAGAAATGAATCAGAAGAACAAAACTAGAAGAATCACAAAGATATGGAGGTTGAACAACATGTTTCTGAACAACTTATGATCAGTAAAGTCAAAGATGAAATTTAAGGTTTAGCTGAATCAAATAAAAACTCAGAGATGAGCTACCAGAACATATGAGATGCAGCAAAATAAGTTCTGCGAGGAAAGTTTATAGCCATACAAGTACAAATCACAAACAAAGAGAAAGCCCAAATTAAATATTTAAACACACACCTGAGGGAGTTAGAAAGGGAAGAAGAATAAAAACCAAAAATGAGCAGAAGGAAATCAATGAAACAAAATAAAATGAAATGAATGCAATTAAAAACAAAAGACCATCCAAATGATGAATGAATCCAAGAGCTGGTTCTTTGAAAAAACAAAACTGACACACCCATAGCTAATACTAAGAAAAAGAAAGAAAACCCAAATAAAAATCTGACATTTAAGAAGACAGATTACAACTGATCACAGAAATACAAAAGATCATGAGACTATTGTGAATACTTACATGCTAACAAATTTGTCACCATGAGGAAATGGACAGGTTTCTAGAATCCTGCAACCTCCTCAAACTGGAACAGGATAATACAGAAAACATGAACAGACCAAACATAAGTACAGAAACTGGAGCAGTAATAAATTTCCCCAAAACCAAAGTCCAGGTTCAGATAGCTTCTAGTGAATTCTACTGAACATTCAAAGAGCTAATCCCTAATCTCATTAAACTCTTCCATGAAGCTGAAAAAAAAAAAAACCTCCCAAATTCATTCTATATAGCCAACATTACCCTGATTCCAAAATTAGACAAAGACAGAACCAAAATAAACCACTAGAGAGTATACACTGATGAGTATAGCGGTAAAAAGCCTCAACAAAATTCTAGCAAATAGAATTCAACAGCACATCAAAAAATAATAGACCACAATCAACTGGGATTTATTCCAGGGATGCAAGTATGGCTCAACATACATGTTTAATCAATGTAATACATCACATCAACAAAGTGAGTATCAAAATCCATATGAGCAGCTTAATAGATGCAGAAAAAGTATTTGACAAAATTCAACACCCATTCATGATAGAAACCCTTACCAAAATAGGAACAGAAGGCGCACACCTCAACATAATAAAAACAGTATATGACAAACCACAGTCAACATCATAATCAACAGTGAAAAACTGAGAGACTTTCCCCTAAGATCTGGAACAAGACAAGATTGCCCACTTTCACCACTACTATTCAACATAGTCTAGAAGTCTTGACCAGAGCAGTAAGACAAGAAAAGCTCATTAAAGGAATTCAAATTGGAAAATAAGAAGTAAAACTATCATTATCTGCAGATGACATATTACACATAGAAAACCCTAAACTTACCAAGCAAAGTGGTAGGGTAGAAAATCAACACATATAAATAAGTGGTATTCCTATATGCAAACAATGAAGTAGGAAAAATTTTAAAATGTCATTCATAATAGCACCAAAATTGATCAAATACCTGGGAATAAAAATAAAGGAAGTAAAAGACCTCTACAATGAAAACTACAGAACCTTAACAAAAATAAAACAAAGCAAAACAATAAACAAAGAGATGGAAAAATAGCCCATGTTCATGGATTGGAAGAATTAACATAGTAAAAATAGCCATTCTACCCCAAGCAATATATGTTTAATACAATTCTCATCAAAATCTCAAGAGCATTTCTCAAGAAAATTGAGCAAACAATACTGAAGTTTGTTTGGATCACAAAAGGTCTAAATAGCCAAAGCTATCCTAAGAGAAAAGAACAGTGGAGGAATCATACTCCCTGACTTCAAACTATAATACAGAGTGATAATCATCAAAACAGTATGGTACTGGAACAAAAATAGACACACAAACAATGGAACAAAACTGAGAGCCCAGAAATAAAGCCATACATATATGACAAAGGAGCCAAGAGCATGCAATGGAGGAAGGAAAGTCTATATAACAAATGGTGTTAGGAAAACTGGAAGACATCTGCAAAAAAACAAAACAAACAACAATTAGATTAACTTATTATTGTCTGTTATTAACAAAAGTTAACTCAAAATGAGTCAAAGACCTGCACATAAAACCCGAAACCATAAAATTCTTAGAAGAAAAGGTGGGGAAAACACTCCATGACATCAACCTCAAAGATATCTTTGTGGAGGGAACAGGTACAAATAAACCAAAGTAAAACTAAACATTAGGGACTACATCAAACTGAAAAGCATCTGCACAGCAAAAGAAATCACTAAAACAAAAAGGCAATACATGGAATTAGAGAAGACATTCACACAATATATATTCGATAAGAGCTTAATCTTCAAAATAAATAAAGAGCTCATACACTTCAACAATAAAAAAGTAAATGACCTGATTAAAAAATGGGCAGAAGAACTGAAAAGACACCTATCTAAAGAAGAAACAACAGGTGGCCTACAGACAACTAAAACAGATTCTACAACACTCTTCATCAACAAAAATGCTTACTGAGATAAAACAGGAAAAGAAAGACACTGCGTGATTTCACTCATATGTAATTATATATGAGACACCAAGCAAGCAAACTAAATCAAACAAAACCACAGACTTTTTGTCTATAAAATCAAATTAGTGAATGCAAGGTGAGGGGCAAATAGTGTGATATGGATCAATTAAATGTTGAAAACAATTAAATGTTGAAGGAAGAACTGGCTGACCTGGTGATGGTAAACCTATTATATATAGATGTTGATTTGTAATGATGTACACCTTAAACCAATATGTTATGATATAATGCTCCTTCAAAATACTTAATTAAAAAATTTAAAGGTATAAAGATAACATGATACAGAAAACAACATACTTTTGTAATAATATAAAGCTGTCCTGAATTAAATAGAATATAACAAAGCCATTAAAAAATATCATCACAAAATCAATATTAAGGAGCATATCCTATGCTTTCTTCCATGGGTTTTATAGTTTCAGGTCTTACATTCTAGTCTTTAATCTATTTTCATTTGTTTTTTGTTTATGCAAGTATAAGAGTCTAATTTCATTCTTTTGAACATGAATCATTTTACCAATAATAGTATCACTGTTGAAGATCACATATATGTATGTTGCTTTCTGGGTTCTTCGTTCTGTTCCATTTGACGTGTCTGTTTTTATGCCAGTACCATACCATTTTGATTACTCTAGTTATGTAATATAATTAGAAATAAGTGTGATGTTGTCAAGTATGTTCTTCTTTGTCAAGATTGCTTTGACTAGTTGTTTTCTTTGTGGTTCCATATGAAGCATAGGATTTCCCCCCTATTTTTGTGAAAAATGCCACTGGAATTTTGATACTGATTGCACTGAATCTGTAGATTGCCTTGGATACTATGAATATTTTAACAATATTCATTCTTCCAATTCATAAACATGCTATATACTTTTAGTTCTTTCTTCTTCCAATTATTTTATAAATGTTTAAATTTTTTAATGTAGAGATTTTAACTTCTTTGGTTAAATTTATTCCTAAATTGTATTCTTTTTAATGCTATTATAAATAGAATTGTTTTCTTGATATTCTTTTCGTGTAGTTAATCGCTGGTTTAGAGAAACACTTAATTTTTGCATGTTGATTTTATATCCTGCAACTTTACCAAATTTGTTGATTAGTTTTAGAATTTTAAATGTAGTCTTTCAGGTTTTCTACATGTAAGATTATGTCATTTGCAAACATCATTTTTTCTTTCTCCTTTCCCATTTGGATTTTATTTATTTTTCTGGTCTAATTGTTCTGACTAGGACTTCCAGTATTATGTTGAATAGAAGTGATGAGAGTGGGCATCCTCGTTTTTATAAGAGCTTAAAGACAAAGCACTCAGTTTCTCCACTGATTATAATGTTAGCTGGGGGCTTTTCCTAAATGGCTTTTATTCTGTTGAGGTATATTTATGTATCTATTTTGTGAGAGTTTCTATTATAAATGGAAACTAAATTCTCAAATGCTTGTTCTGTATTTATTGCAACCAACTGGTTTTAAATCTTTCACTCTATTCAAGTCTCTTCTACACATCTTGTGAGGTTGTACAAGAATGAAAAAAAACATTGAAAAATAAAATGATACCCTTTATTGGTTTATTTTTCACAGATAAGTGAACAGGCTTTAGGTTTTAGGTAGTATCTTTCCTTAGAAAAATTAACAGGTTTATTTAACAATAGGTATAAAAGTGGTGGAGTCTCCAAGCTCAGTGTTCTTCAGCTGTTATGCAAACCCACTGTGTGTACCACATTCATTTGACCTTCATGTCACCCCTATAGGACTTGGTGATAAAAGGAACTGACATAAACATGCCAGTCTCAATGCTATGAGTAATAAAGTCCTTTGTCTCTGACTTAGGAGTCTTATGGCTTCTTTCAGCATTTATGAAACATTAACAGGCTATTTGATTACCTTGCAACTAGGATAAAATCCTATACCAGACGTGTTTTATTGACCACATCTTCCTGAAAGCTGGTATAACGCAATACAGATACAAAACACAGATGCTAATCCTATCACTTATAGATTGAATTCACAGAATAATCACATAGTGTCAAAAGTAAGTTAAAGAGGTATAAAGGAATTATGAAAAAAATTGTCCTAACTTGTCAAAGTAGTTCTTTAGTGTATTTTCTTTTTTAAGAATTAGAGAAAGACTATAAACCAGAATATCATGTGATTTTACAATGAGTCCTTTGTACTATCTTTTGTTTCAATGATAGATAAGTTCAGTGAAAATTTTTAGAATTACTATAAACAAAAAAACCCACAAATATTTCAAATAATGAGGATAAAATATAGGAACTATAGCTTTTGAAAAAGAACAGTACTGTGAAGAATAAACAGGATACTCTTGTGGTTTTCTATTGACACTGACTGTATCTTATATAATCTGCAAGTATTGATCTGAGTACAGGGAAGAGGAGCTGCAGGTAATTTTTAAAAGGATTGTAACATAAAATCATGTATATTTTACCATGTAATTTATTATTTTTTTAATTTAGCAACTTTGATTTTAAAATCATCTAACTTTTAGAAGTACAGGTTCAGTCTGTATCAAATACATGATAACACACCATGCCCACCACCAAATTTCTAAAAGTCCTCTATCACTGTCCATTGAGCCTCACTACCCTTTGCTTTGAAGTGCATCCCATCCATGTAATTTCTATTTGTGGCAGATTTTTTCCTATGAACAACTGAAAATAAATTCAAATCTCCTGTAAATATAACTAAAACATACATAGACTGCCATTAGGGAAAAATTATATTCACAAATATTTGCTGCATAAGGGCAGAGTTTTGAGGTTAAAAGCATACAAAGACTTTGTGTCAGTCATATCTAGGCTTGAATCCTACTATGTCACTTGTTCTTTGACTGATAAATAATAATTCAACTATCAATTCCTTTTCTATTTCATGGAAATAGTTTCCTTACCAAGCACTTTTCCTTTTAATATTAGTCATTTTATTTTTAATACTATCTAAACTATTCTTTTGTGGTATCTTTTGTTTCTTTTGGTACAGGAAGAAATTTTCCTCTAGATATCTGATATATCTTTTCTTTAAATTATTTCATTTTTAATTTAATGATTTAATGTTTTCCTCTACCTAGAATATATGTTGATAAATGATGTGAATTAAGGTTTTGAATTATCCTAATATCATTTCCTGAATAGTATTTCATTGTTCAGTGATACTTTCTTTATTACATATTATAATTATATAATTTGTACTATGTAAATATGTATTATGTAAGTATACATGCATATGAATGAGAGATGTTCGTTTCTGGGGTAGATATCCTGCTCCAGTGACCCATCCACTATTTTTACTAGTACATTACTAGTTTATAATGTGCTTTAGTGTCTTGTAGGGCCAATCAAATTTCATGAACCATAATCAAAATCATCTCTTTTATCAATATGTTTAAACGTATCCTTAAACATTTATATATTCTAAACGAATTTTAATCACTTGATATCATCCCAAGAAATATCCTGTTTGTACTTTGATTGTGGTTACTTAAAATTAAGTAAGAAAAATGAGACACTTTCACAATATTTTATATAAGGGAATAAATATATTCATTTAAGGGAAAATGCCAAGAGCTCAGATAGCTTGTCATCTTATTTAGTACATACACTCTTATTTTTAACAAGTATTAGAAAAGGTAAAAAAGGAGACAAAACTAAAGTACATGTAAAATGGCATGCATGTTATTTTATCAAAGCAAATATATTTTCCCCTAACTTTAAATACTGTTGAAAGTATTTTCAGTGTTAGATGTTACCAGTTTTGTTTTTTGATATTGTTGTTGTTGTTAAAGGAAAGCTACAGGCAAGAATGAAGTTGAGTAGGCAGGCAGGCAGGAACAGAGAGGAGAAAAGAATTTATTTTATTTAATTTTTAATTTATGGTTTAATTAATGGTTGCTGTCCCTAACCCCAGAACGTGAGCCTGAGTCCAAGGGATGTTTGTGCTTCTGTCAACAGGAGACAGGGCACACCACCACGCTACTGATTTTCAAATCAGAAAAATTAAATAGTAGATACTTACTTTTATGAAATAATTTAATTATAAGATTCTCGGCATACATTTCAAATATGACCTGAATTCAAAAAGTTCATTTAAAAAAGATTCCAAATAAACATTTCTATGTGTGCTATGACTATAGTTAAAAAAGTCTTTTTAAGTGAACCGGTTTTTAATAGTAATACCGATTAAGAATAAAAAGCAATCCACATAGAAATTATATAAAACATAAACAAAAGAAAAATGCTAATTTAGGTATGCTAATCATGGGAAAAGTACATTTTTAGATATTTCTAAGAGACATTTTAATTTATATATTAATAACAATAGAATATAATAAATCACATTAGTGTAAGACATAAGGATAATATTTGTACTGTTTTCGTCATCATTTTGCAAATTATAGCCTTTATTGGAAAGGGTAAATACTATTTAATTATGGATGTAATTCTTGACTAAGTTATCAGTATGATAGATATTTTATGACATCAATACTGATTCAGAATTTCCTTTTGAACTTAAACTTTTTCTTTAAAGGATAGACTTACTTAAGCATAATTTACAAAGAACAAAATTTACTCTTTGGGAGTGCACAACTTGATGAATTTTACAAATTCATATAGTTATGGAAACAACTTAATATTTTTAATTACCTTACTCAGTTCTCTCATTTGAATCAGTGATTAGCAACTTATTCTCACACTTTCCCTGACTCCATTTCAGTAATTTTGCTCACTGAAAACATAAATTATAAAAGGAAATAAAGATGATTTATTTAATGCATTTTCCAAACTGATCATTTGGGGAGTATACACATGTCAAAATAAAGTCTAAATTGGTACCATACAACTTAATTCAGTATAAAATCTGGCTTTGTTTTTACACATCACACATATAAATATATGTGTGTATACATACATACACACACACACAAACACACATTAATAGGTGGGAAGCAGGAAGGAAGGGAGAGGGGAAAGTTGTCCCTCCTAACCCCATCTTGCCCCCACGTCCCTGGGATGTATGTACTACGCCTGGTCAGAGGCAGTGGACCCACATTAATTTATTTTTGCGGGAAAAATTAGAGATTAAAAAACCCATGAACTGCAGTCCCATGAAACTTATTTTCTCTTAAGAATTATGCATGTTGTTGGTTTCATGACCAAAACTCATACAAACAAAAGAGAATAGAATGACTTAAGATTTTCACACAATTACAACCTATAAAAGGCTGTTCAGGTGATTCAAGTTTTACACTTGGATATAACAACTAGTGCTTAAGTTTTTTCCACTATCATTAGGCTCTATAACTTCAGATATAAAGAGTTACCTAATAGTTATATGTATAACAGAGATTTTGAAATGTTTCTGTTGTGCTCTTCAATCTAAACAAGTAACTTGCCTTGATTTAAAAGGTTTGATACTCCTTTTTGAGGAATTGTCATATTGCTCAAATTAGCTTATTAGAAAGTTTGCTGTTATGAAAAGAGGATAAAAATGTACAACAAAACTCTGTCCTATTTCTCTTTTTTAGTCCTGTAATTATTTATATCAGCAATTTGATTTATTATTAAGTTCATTTAGCTAGGAAAATCATAAATAATATTTAGGATACAAATTAATACTGGGTGGATATGTTTTACTATACAGCAAGTAAAAGCTTGTAAAGAAAAACAGAGGCATAAAAGAATTGAAGGCTTCATTTACAGAGTAGTGGTATTAACAAAAACACATTTGCCCACTTTGAGTAAAAAGTAAAAGCACCTCATAGCTGCAAAACTTTGCATTAATGCTAAATGTGGTATATGACTTAATTAAAAGATTCTTAATTAAATATGCCCCACTCCCCCCAAAAAAATCATCAAATTTCATTTGTGACCAAATGACTAACAAGTACACAACAGTTGGAAACTGTCAAAATATTTTACAGTTCAATTGTAATTACCAACCAAGTCTAAGCATGTCCTGAGTGGGCGTTAAGTACATCTTAGGGGATGCAAAACATTAAGTAGCAGTCTTTTTTTTTTTTTTGTGGTTTCTAATTTATATATTCAAATCTCTTAAAGGAATAACTTCAAAGACTTGTGTTTTGTGAAAAATCATCAAAACATTGATGTAAGATATAGTAATTTATTATTTTCATAGATTCACTAGTTTGAAGGGTCCTTAAAAATCATCTGGTTAATCTCTTCTCATAATTAAAAATATTGATTAGGTTGTCTTTGAAAATGTATTAAGCAATCTTAAGTCATAAGTGTTTCCTGTCATCCTTATTACAATAGATGAGCCAAAGATAAAGTGTGATTATGTAAAAATGTCAATATGGAAATACAGCTGGTGAGTTTTTATAAGGGAGAATGCAGATATCATTTGCCATTTGAAGTAGGGAAGCATTCAGTCATTTAAACTTCAACAGAAAGTGTATCAAGGTCCAGAGATCATGCAAATTAGGAATTTCTTACCAAGGGAAAAAAAATGGGTTAATTACTGTTGACCATAAGCATAGGTGGAATACTATTTATACCTACATCATATCCATCCACTATTCCTTGTTTTGGTTTTGTTCCCCTTTTACATGGTCTGCACCTTACCTGCCTCAGCACCCTGAGCCACAAGATGCACTCCATAAGTGCTGTAAGATGGGAACAGAAAAAGAAAGCAGACTTTACAGCAAAATATATAAACTTTGCTTTTCAGAATTTCTTCACTTACTTTATCTAACAGTTCACATTGGTTGTTTCCCCCAGGATTCAGGACTCGAACCCAGAGGTACTTGGCTTGCTTCTTTAGAAGTGATCAACCTAACCATGCTCCACCAGGGTGTCTCAAAAGGGAATTTAAGGAACTTAAGGTACACCCTGGTATGGTAGCAGTTAAGTCTATTGTCTCTGGCCTGGAGTAGTCCACGTATATTCCAAGAACCCAGGTTCTTGGGTCTGGGGTGGAGTTGGGGGTGAGAAACAACCAAAATGAAAAACTGGCATGTCCTGGTGGTGTAGCAGTTAGGTCAATTGCCTATGAAAAAGTGCAGGTCACATACCCCTGGGTTGAAGTTAGGTGGGGAGGAAGGGGAGGAAACAAGTGTGAAAAATTAAAAATAAAGTGCTTCCTCCTCCTCTCTCTTCCTGCTTGTACCTTTCCTTAAAAAAAGAAAAAAGAAAAAGATAAAGTAAATAAAATTTTTTTAATTTTTAAAAAAGGAATTTAGAAAGCATTTTCAGCCAAGTGTTGTTATTCTTCTTTGACAATGTACCAAAACTCACAAGTGGTGATTTATGAAACATTAATTGCAATGTAGAATCTGAAACCATATTGAACATTTCAAATTCTGTTGAATTATACTGATATTTTAAATGTTAAAACATTTAATTATATAGTATCAAAAACTAACATTTTTTAATATCACTAATCCCTTGAGAAAAGACTTCAGTATTGAGAAGATCTCAAGCTCAAAAGTACAGACATATGCTTTCCAAAATTCTAATTTTTGCTTGAAAGTTCTAATTTTACCATTGTCAAACACTATCAGTTGTTTCCCTTGAAGTAGGAGGTTCGTTTCTTTCCTTTTCAAGAAAAAAAAAAATCTACCAAATAATGAAGTCTAAATAATTACAATTTGTCAGTCATTCTTTCAAGTAAAAATGATGTTCCCTCAGAATGGTGACTAGCCAAGCTTACATCTCAAACAATTAATGCTACCAGGGCTTTCCCTTGAGATAACTATAGTATTCTGATGTGCAGCAGAAATATTTTATGCTTACTTTGCATTTTGCGCAGAATATTTCCAGAACATTAGAATATTTAATCCAAAGATCAAGATTTAATAAAATTAACAACTGCTAATAACTTAACTTTTAAAGATATAAGACACTTTTCAGAGAAATTTTACCACGTTTTTTAAATGGAGAATGTACGGCCATGAAGAACACGATGACCATAAGTTTGGTGTCACCGCTTGGATACACATGCTGGTAAAGCAGGTTTTTACCTACCATCGCTTTTACTCAACCTGTGCAAAGACCAATGCAGTGAAAAAAGCAAAAAATGTTTGAGTAGCAATATGAAATTAGTATTATTATGAAAATGATGCCCTTTCCTTCACAAATCCATCAACTCTCTTAGGGACCTTGACAGACCACACTTTGACAATGGCTCGAAAGGATCAACGTTAAGGCAGATGTTTTTTCATTTATTTCACTATAATATTACTGTGCTAAAGGAGCTAGCCCTGGGCTAGGAACTGGGTTCATCTTAGTGATGAAACAGTCTCTACCCTTCTAAAAAGAGGTGAACTCAGGGCTGAAACTAACAGAAATTAAGAGTGGGAATTTTTCACAAAACTTTTTTTACATATTCCAATTAGAAGTCCAGATAATTCTGGTTTTATACTATTACACGATACTAACAGAAATTAAAGGCAATTTAAAGTCTACTCTTACTTTTAATAGCTTTTTATTATAAATCTTCAAGACTGAGCATTGAAGCTAAATCTTAAAAACCTGTAAGGAATTAAAGGGTAACTCTGTATATCCAATTAACAGAAGTTGAATAGCACTGAAAAGTGATTTGCATGCCTAGTTCCTTTTCTTCTTTATTATTTATAAATCAGCAAGCAAGCAGGCTTGGGAACACTATAGAAATTGTGTGCTTGGCCAACAGTGGAGAATCTTCCCCTCTTCAGAAACACTAAGGATAGGTATTAGAGAGAAAGAAGAATAGGGCAATAGTTAATTACGCCCCCATTCTTATGTAAAGTATGGCCAGCTTCTGAAGCAACAAAGAAAATAACTGCTTTGCCCAGACCAATAGGAAACTAAAACACAACACAGGACTTAAGGGTTCCTCTTCTATCATCATATAACTCAAGAGGTAGAGATGGTTTCTTTATCCTCCAACTCATATATATCTGGTCTATAACAGAAAAACTTTCAATCATTTACAGCTCCATTCTCACCAAACAGGTTGTTATACAGCCTTAGTGTCATGTAGAATACAACAGTTTTCTATACCTCTATACTTGTCCCCAGAAAGTACATCTATATGCTTTATGTATGGTAGAATTTTAAGGAAGTTAAAAATAAAAACTACTTTTATTGAAAGGCCTTAATAAATTTTAGCAAATTGTTAACTCTCAGACCCAATCTAGCTCATACACATTAAATACTTCAAAAGTAGTCCAGAAACAAAGATAAATCTGTCATTTACAAGAATCACAAACTTTCTCTTTTTTTTTCAATCCTCTCTAACCATCTAACCCAAAGTTCTGAAATTTGTAAAAAAAAAAAAAAGAAAGGTTAAAAGAAAACATTTCAATAAAATGGTCTAATGACTTTTTCAGGGTATTAGATTCTAAGAAAACATTGTTGTGTTAGCAACAAAAGGACAACAAATAATAGTACTAGTGGTCAGCGTTACAGAGTACCCTAAAAAACTATTATCCCTATATATTTAGAACTATAATATTTAACTAGAAAGAATACTGTACTAGAATTCTTTAGTCTAAATTCTAGGTCTGGCTTCAGTTCACAGAGCTGACTAATATTAGCCTTAATAACCATCTATGCTGCTGTTTTATTTTATCATTTCTAAAGTAAAACAAAAAGGGAGTTGGATTAAAATTCATATTCAATTAAAATGCACTGAGTACCTACTAAGTGCAAGACAATATACATTTGCTTTAACTTGTGTAAAATGTATTCTCCCAGTTAATATCTCATCAAAGAATCTTGCAGCTATTTTAGCTTACACCTTTAAACCTGGCATGTCTTTTAAGAAAGAAAGAGATGAAACTGAGCCAAAGAAGTTTAATGGCCTTCCCAAAAGGAAATTTAAGTTAAAAGCAGGCAAAACCCAGCAGCTATTGTGTCTAATTTTAGTAAAGCTGTCACAAGCAACAATGCAGTGCAATTTTTTCATTCAACAAAAATTTACTGAACATCCAGTACATGTTAAGATTGGCAGTAAAATGGCAGCAAAACAACTGCTATACAGAGTTTACAATATTTACTATAAAGGAAGAACCTAATAAACAGCAAAAGATTTGAAAAGAACTTGATGGTATAAGTTACACAACATCCTTAACACAGATTTTCTTCTTAGCTAGATTTCCACACAAGCTTTATCCAACTTATTAAAGCATGTTTTTTTTCCCATTTTACTGCAAACTAACTGACAATCACTGTATAAGTTTAAGGAATACAGCATGATGGTTTTATTTACACCTATTATGATTGCCATAGTAGGTTGGAACCATCATCAATCTTGTTATATAGCTACAATAAAAATGAAAAGAAAGAATAAAAGAAAAACAATTTTCTTTCATGATGAGGATTCTTTAGGATTTATCTTAAGATTTCCTATATATCATATAGCAATGTTAGCTATAATGCTGTATATTGTATCCATAGTATTTATTTTTCTTATAACTGTAAGTTTGTACCTTTTAACTACCTTCTACCAGTTTCCTCCATCCCACCTTCCACCCTTAAGCTTGAACATCTCTTTTTTTATGAATTTGCTTTTTTTAAAAAAAGGATTCCACATACAAGTAAGATCATATAGTATCTGTCATTCTCTAACTTATTTCACTTAGTATAATGTCTTCAAGTTCCATTCATGTTGCAAATGGTAGGATTTCTCCATTTTTAATGACTGAATGATATTCCTGTGTGTGTGTGTGTGTCTCACAACTACTTTGTCCATTCATCCACTGATGGACAGTAGATTGTTCCTATGACTTTGCTATAGTAAGTAAGACTGCTTTGAACATAACTGCAGTGCAGATATTTTTTTGAGTTCATGCTTTCACTTCCTTTAGATACACTCCAAGAAGTAGAATTGCTGAATGATATGGTAGTTCAATTTTTAGTATTCTGAAGATCCTCCAGATTGTTTTTCATAGTGACTGTACCAATTTTCAATCCCACCAACAGTACACAAGGGTTCCTTTTGCTCCCCATTCATGCCAGCACTTGTTATCTCTTTTACTTTTCTGATATGACTATATTAACTGATGACAGGTGTTATCTTATTGTGGTTTTAATTTGTACCTCCCTAATAACTGGTGATGTAAAGCAACTTTTTAATGTACCCATTTGCCTTTTGTATACCTTCTTTGGAAAACATCCATTCATTAGTCCATTTTCAAATTTGGTTGCTTGTTTATTTGGCATTGAGTTATGAGTTCTTTATACGTTTTTGACATTAACCCCTTATCAATCAGATAAATGGCTTGCAAATATTTTTGCCGTTCTACAATTATCTTTTCACTTTATTGACTTTTTTTTTTTTGCTGTGAAGCTCTTTAGTTTGTTCAAGGCTACTTTTGAGAGATGGTTCCTTAAAATTAAACTCAATCATCAAATTATCAAATTTTAAGTATATGAGTTCTACTATAATAAGGTACAAACTTGCAAACTAAATTACAGGTACAAAACAACATATTACTCATTAACCTGGCAGAGGTTTAAAGTATTAAGTCAGTTTTCTTAAGTATCTGCAATTTCTTTCCATTTATGATCACCAAATCATTCTCTTCTAAATCAGTGCTTTTAAAACGTCAGTGACCAGAATCACTTGAAACACAGGGAGAGTGGGATGACAGTTCAAATATAGATCTTGTGGACCCACCCTTGAAAATTGTTTTAGTACATCAGGATGTGCCCTAGTGACTCTGATGTATCTAGACAACTCACAGATTTTTCTTGCCAATATGCATTCCCATCTTCCAGTCCCATATATTTTTCTTTTTGTACTTACAGAAACAATTCTGATTTGGTATAAAACTTACAATTTCTCTTCTATTTGCAATCTTAAGCAAGTCTCTCAGCAAATTCTGACCTGGTATGTGACCCATAGGATATTGTTCACAAGAATCTACTGAGTATTTCCTCTGATCTAGGCTCACAGCACTGGGTTCAACTCTGTGGGTTAAACATTTAATTTAGCACACATAGGGATGTATTCAACAAAAATGTATTGAAAAACTGTAATATGTCTGGTACTATTGTGGGCAGTTGGGATATATCAGTGATATACATATCAGGTGAATAAAATGAACAAAACCCTGCCCAGGCAGCATATACATATTTTTTTACATGGAATAGTTACAAAGTAGGCAATCATATTCTAGATCATTAGAAGAGTTTCAGTAAATTTAAGAAATTTTAATCTTATGAAGTATATTCTCTAGCAATGGTATAAAGTTAGAAATGAAAAAGAAAAAGATAGTTAGAAAAATTCCAATTATTTGGAATTAAATAATACTTCCTAAATAGCCCATGATTCAAAAAAAATTATATCAAAAGAAATTAGAAAGTATTTTGAACTCAATGAAAGTGAAAACTTGTCAAAATGTGTGGCTAAAACAATGCTTACTAAGTAAAATATAGCACTAACATCGTATTAGAAAAGAATGGTATGCCCTGGTGGCTCAGGAGCTAAGTCTGTGGCTGTGGTACAGACCATGTCTATACATACCAGATACTCAGGTTTACCGCCTGGGGCAGAGGGATGGTACACAACCAAAAATAAACAAATAATAGAAGTGTTTCCCTTCTCCCTCCTTTCCTAAAACAAACAAATAAAACAACTCCTTCTTCCTCTCTCTTCCTTATTCTCTTAAAAAAATGGAAGTCTCAAATTAATGATCAAAGCTTCAACCTTAAGAATCCAGAAAAGACTCTTCCTGGTGCTACAGTAGTTAAAGTCAATTGCCTTCAAAGAAGCAAGTCTCATACTCCTGGGGACTGACTCCTGGGTCTGGGGGCAGGGTCCGGGGCGGGGGGTGGGGGGAGGAGGTGTTGGGAGGGGCAGTTATCATGAAAAACTAAATAAAAATAAATGTGCTTTTTCCTCCTCTCTCTTCCTGCTTGCCTGACTACTCATCTTCATTACTTATTGCACCTTTCCTTAAAAAAAAAAAAAAATCCAAGAAAAAAGGAAATAATACAGATCAACGTGAAAATCAGTAAGTTAAACAAAATAGAGAAAAAATAAAGTAGGATCTTTAAGAAAATCAAGAAAATTGTTAAACCTTAACAAAATTTTAGCAAACCAAATACAACTACATATTACAGGATAAATCATTAGATGGCAATACCATCACGCCTCCCAATGTGATAACTAAAAAGTCTTCTACAGAAATTTTAATGTTTTTCTGGGGGACAGAAACTACTACCTATAGAGATTAAAGTTAACATGCAGAAAATTAATAGTAATGCAAATAATTCTTATCTATATACATACAACTAAATTCAATCTGGCGAAAGGACAATCCCTTCAATCAAATCAATTTTACATCTATTTGTAAATTCATCTCAATATTCCTGACGTATAAATGATTAGTTTTTAGGATTCTCATTTGATCAGTTTGAAGCTTCTTTCTGACCTCTAATTTAAAACACGAATCTTAAGTCTTTGACACATGTTCATATTATAACTGTGTCATGATTTTATCATTTATGAAAATTATCTCTCTTTAGACCACTTTATTGAGTATGATTGATATACAGAAAGTTGCACAATTTATACAACTTGATGAGTTGACAGTTATCTTCTAACACAACTGAAAATCAATCAACATAATTCATGATACAAAACATTAATGGATGTGTCCTGCTGAAGTAGTGGTTAGGTTAGCCATCTCTGAAGAAATGAAGTCCAAGGACTCAGGTTCACATCCCAGGTTCAGAGAGTACAACCAATGTGAACAACTAAATAAAAATAAAATAAAATGCTTCTTCCTCTTCTCTCTTCCTGCCTGCAGTGCCTACTCGCCTTCATGCTTCCTGTACCTTCCCTTTAAAAAAAATTTAAAAAGGAAAATAGCAAATAGATGCAAAGAATCCATTTGATAAATGCAAAATTTATTTTTCATAAAAATTCTTAGTAAATTAGAAATATAAGAAAATAACTTCGATTTGATCAAGGACATCAATAGAAAATCTAATATTATGTATAATGGTGAAAGATCAGTTGTCTCCCACTAAAACAGAAATAAGACTTACCGCTTCTATTAAACATTGCAGTGGAGGTTCTAGACAGTGCAATAAAGCAAGAAAATAAAAGTCACTCATTGAAAAGGAAGAAGTAAAATGATCTTTATTTGCAAATAATTTATGTACAAAATCCTATAGAAGTTACAAAAATGCTGTGAGCTAATAAATAAGCTCATTAAACAAGTATGATAAAACATCAACCTAAAGATCAGTCATATATCTACATACTACCAATAAATCAAAATTTGAAAAATTATTGATTTTATCTGCCAGGAGTCTAGAGTAGACATATTTCCCCTATTCCTCAACCAAAAACTGTGGACATTATATCAAATAAAGACATAAAAACTCTGAAAAGTAGAGCACAGGAAGACCATCTAGACCTTTAAGACTCAAAGATGACACAACGAATCTGAGTGTTCTTTTTGTTTTATGTATCTCACATTGGCGCAAAGAAGCTGGCATATCAGAAAAGTCACTGGGCATAGATAATCTCCAACAAAAGCCTACTCTCTCTAGTCAGAGAACCAGAAAAAGTCAAGACAGACAGAAAACATTTAGACAATAATCATGAACTCTAACCAAACACCACGGAAAAAACTGTGGCTCTACTCTCAACCGCACAAGCAAGGGCAAAGTGGGAGCCTGGATTTCCCCACTTGTCAGCAAATAATGAGAATTTACCATGGTATCAGTGGAGACCACATACACAACCTGGATTAATACATTCACCTAGCAGTAGCAAAGCACCCTTATTCCTCCCTGCCTGGTTGGTTTCAAAGAAACCCTAGTAGAGTGTCAGTACATTTACCACCAAACAGTGGAAATAAGTTAGACTGCCCGACAGCACCTATGGTATTAGCAGGCAATGTAGGGAAGAGTATCAACAATTTACCCTTCCAAGCTAATGATATATCAATGGTGGCTTACTCTGAGGCAGGAGCTCCCACACTTGACCAAAAGCTATGTGGAGCCCCACCCTTCCTCCTGAAGTCTCAAAAAAATGCCAAGTGAGGAACCTGGATTTGCATTATGTCTATCTGGAAATAATGAGGCAACACCTCCTATTGCCCTGGTGGAACTATGTCCAAAACAAAAATAACCAGAAAGTAGGTCTAGTTAATATCCAGAGTTTCAGAACTAGTACAAAATAGTCTCAATAGAATGTCTCAATAGAAAATCATTCATAACAAGAAGTAAGACAATCTTGACATGAAAGGAAAAAGACAAGAGATACCAAACTGAAATGAGATACATGAATTATCCGACTAAGATTTTCCACCAGTAATCATAAAAATGTTTCAGTGAACATTTATAAACACATTTGAAACAAATACAGAAACAGTCTTAGCAAAGGAATAAAACATAAAGAACCAAATGGAACTTTAAAAATGAAAAGCTACAGTAACCAAAGTAAAAATATCAATGATGAGATCAACAACAGAATGGAGGGGACAGTGAAATATGTTGGTGAACTTGAAAACAGAACAATAAAAATCACCCATAGAGAGAGAGTGGGAAGATACACTGGTGGCAGGGGCTGGTAGGTGTGTAAGGAAACTGTGAGACTCTTAAGGTTGAGCATTTGTGTCTCCAGAGTCACAATTCACTGTGACTTCTTAGCTTATCAGCCATGAAAGGGAAGGCTGAAAAAGTGCTTGAAGAAATAATCACTAAAAAACTCCCCAAATTTGACAAAAGACATAGGACTGACTACATGTTCCAAAGCTGAGGAATAACAAGTAGGATAAACTGAAAGAATTCCACGCTAAAGATTCATAGCTAAAACTATTTTTAAAATGGCAAAAAATCTTGAAAGGAGCAAAGGAGAAACTGCATTATCTACAAGCAGAAAATGATTCAAATGGCAGAGGATTTATCAGAAAACATGCTTACCAAAATGAAGTGGCACCTTTTTTAAAAGGACTAAGAAAACAGTCAACCAAATCCTACGTGGTGCAAAAATATCCATCAGGAATGAAGGGGAAACAATACATCCTCAGGTGAAAGAAAACTAAGATAATTTGTTGCCAGTAGAATTACCCCCAAAAATGTAAAAGAAAGTTTTACAAACCAATAGGAAATGATAAAAAGATCTAGGAACAACAGAAAGAAGATGGTAAGCAAAAATATGGATGAATACAATAAGCTTTACTTCTCATTAGTTTTCTAAATTATGTCTGAAGTTGAAGCAAAAGTTATAACACTAATGTGACTCTCAAATTACATAAAGGAAAAACTTAGCACAATTATATTAAAAATGGGAGAAGTAAAGAGACATAATGGAGATAAGGTTTCTATATTTCAACTGGTAAAATGACAACACCAATAGACTGTGTGATAAATTAAAATATACATAACGTGAATTTCAGGGCAACAACTAAAAAGCCTATAAGATACGAAAAGCCCATAGCTTACCGCCATACTCAATGGTAAAAAAACTCTCACCACATTTCTTCAGCACAGTATTAGAATTTCTAGCAGTCATTAGGCAAAATAAAGAAATAAGAAGTATCTTAATAGAAAAGGAAGAAGTAAACCTGCTCAAATTGGCACCCTAATCGCAGACTTTCAGGGTCCCAAAACTGAGAAATACATTTTTGCTGTTTATAAGCCACCCAGTGTGTGGTTCCTTGTTATAGCAGCTTGAACAGATTAAAGCAAGCAGTATATTAGTTTTCCTGGGATGCCATAACAAAATGCCAGAAATTGGATGGCAAACAACAGCAATTAATTTTCTCACAGTAATGGGGGTTATATAAGTCAAAGATGAAGGTGTTAGCAGGTTTGGTTTCTCCACAGGCCTCTCTTTCGGGCTTGCAAATCTCCACCTTCTTGCTATGTCTTCATGGTTTTTCCACTGTGGGCACACATGTACAGTGTCTCTTTGTGTATCTAACTTTCTTTTTAGAAGGATACCAGTCAGAATCAATTAAGGCCTACCCACATGACTAAATTTAATGACCCCATCTCCAAATACAGTCACATTCTGAGGTACAGAGGGGCTAGGGCTTCAGTATATGAATTTTAAGGAAACACAATTGAATCCATAAGATCCATACCTAATTCTCAAAGATCAAGAGTAAAAAATCTAATATTCCAATCAGACAGTGGGCAAAAAACATACAAGACATTTCACTGAAGAGGACATGCAAACTCATGAAAAGATGCTCAACATCATTAACCTTTAGAGAAATACAAACTAAAGCCACAATGACATATTACCACACACCTATCAGAAGAGCTAATATAAAAAATAATACCAACTACTGGGAAAGATGTAAAGAAATTGGATCAACCATACATTGCCGGTTAAAATACAAAAAGCTGCAGCAAATTTAAGTTGCAATAACTTTAAACTGCTTAGCAGTTTCGTAAACACTAAACATAGAATTACCAAACAAATCAGTAGTTACTCTCCTTGGCAATTATGCCAGAGAAATGAAAACTTATTCACACAAAAATCTGTATATGAATGTTTATAGCAGTTTTATTCACAACAGCAAAGAAAAACAATGTATGTACATCATCAGGTGAATGATTTAACAACTGTGGTATATACATACAGTAAAAACTATTCAGCAATAAAAAGAAATAACTAACAATACATGCATCAATTTGGATGAATTTCCAAAGAATCACGCTGAGGCACACCCTTGTGGAGAAGCAGTTAGGTCAATTCACTCCAAAAGACTCAGGTGACATACCCTTGGGTTTAAGTCCCAGGTTAAAATACTTTACTATATACAAACTTTGCAAGATGTTACTATGACAGGAAACGGGGTGAAATATATGTGATCTCTGTATTATTTCTTACAACTGCATAAAAATCTATAAGAACTCAAAGTAATAATTTCAACTTAAAAATCATGACCATTTCCAGCAGTTCTTAAAAATATAAAACATTTGGGCATAGACTGGATTAAAAATATAAAATATTACTATACTGAAGACTATAAAACACTGCTGGGAAAAGTAAAGAATATCTTAAATAAATGGAAAGATATACTATATTCATGATGTGAAAGATTCAGTATTAATAAGATGTCCATTATCCTATGGATTCAGTGCAATCCCATGTCAAATTGCTGTGGTGATTCTAAAGTGTGCATACATAGAAATGCAAAGGATTTAGAAGAGCAAAGACAACTCTGAAATAGAGCAAAGTATGTGAACTCATACATTCTCACTTTAACACTTAGGATATAGTAACAAGTCATTAAGATAATGTGGTATTGTATAAAAGCTAACAAATTGATCACTGGAGCAGAACAGAGTTCAAAAATTAACTCACAAATACACAGTCAATTAATTTTCAATACAAGTGAAAGGTGATTCAGAGGAGAAAGTTTAGTCTTTTCAGTAAGTGATGTTGGGATGACTGAATAGCCATATATAAAGAAAGAAAAAGCAACACAACAAATATACTAAAATCCTAATCCTTACCTTGTACCATACTAAAAAGCAACCCCAAGTGGACTGTAGACCTAAACGTAAGATATAAAACTATAAAAATGTTAATGAAAACATAGAAGGAAACTTTCAAAATATTGGGTTAGACAAAGATTTCTTGTATACAACACCAAAATCGAGATCTGGTTAACTAAATATATCTTATATTTATCTATCAGTCCATCTTTATCATCACCACTCTAGTCTCAGCCATCAACTTTTGCCCAGACTATTTCTATTTCCATTCTTTCCAACCTCTAGCCTTGCCTTTCCAACCTTTTTCATAAAATTGAGAGCTCTTTTCAAGTATTTATCTGATCATATAATTTCCCTGCTTAAAACTCTTTAATAGATTCCCTTGTCCCTTGGGATAGCATGGCCTCAAAGGTCTGGCATGATCTGGTCCCTCTCTAGCTCTCAACCTCATCTTGCGCTTGCTATTCATCTTCCTTGCTCATTCAGCTCTAGTCACACTTGACCATTCATTCCTTTGTCAAACTCCTCTAACATGGCAACCATGGCTGTTCTTTAAACACAGATTTACTTCTTTTCTTTACTATCCTACTGAATAACCCAAACTCACTTTTCAGATCTTAGCATAAATGTTATTTATTTAGAGAGGCTTTTTGTGATTTCCAATCTAAACTTATACATCTGAGGCCTTTACACTTGCTATTTCCTCTGCTATGGAAATTCTCTCCCCATATTTTGAAATAGTTCACTCTTTCACATAACTAGGAATCTACTAAAACAGCACTTTATCAGAAAGAACTTATACAACTATTTATTTTAAATGCCACCCACGGTGCGACCTAGTGGAGTGGCAGTTGGGCACAGTCCACCTACAATCCTAGGGTCCTAGATTCACATCCCAGGGCCAGTGGGAACAACCAAGATGAACAACTACGTCGATAAAGTGCTCTCTTTTCCCACCTACCTGCCTCTCCTCGTCTTTACTGTTGACTGCATCTTACCTTTAAAAAATAAAACGTGATCCCTCCATCATTCTTTAACCTCTTACATTGCTTTATTTTCTTATCAAATGTGAAATTATAGTATTTGTTTACTTATTTTAATGTTTCTCTCTAGAATTTGAGCTCCCCAAAGATAGGGCTTCAACTTGTTCACTACTCACATTGCCTGGCACATAGTAAGACTCCAGGAACCTGCTATATGAATTCAGAAACTCAGTCTTGTAGGGAAGAGATGTATGAACAATGAAGAGAAGTCAAGTGAAGGAAACTGCAAATATCTGAGAAAGATCACTGAACCAATGGGTTCAAGTGAGGGAGTGCTTAATTTTACCTGCACATAATGCCCCTCCCTCCATTTCATGTCTCCATTCTACCAAATCAGTAGGATATAGGTTAAAGTGTCATTTTTTCCACAAAACCTTTGTCTTTCCTTTCTTCTAAGTTACATATCACATTCTATATATTACAGTTCCCTATGGTAATTTACCTTTTATATCCTATTTTATATCTGATTACTGTATAAGTATTATTTCCCCTTCAACCCTTTACACAGCTTGCTGTCCAAAAAGCAAAAATAAACAAAAAAGGAAAAACAAATGATCACTTTTTAGATTTGGTGGTGATGGTGGTGAGTGAATGGAAGATATGTATTATCAAGCTTTAAATAATCAAGGCTAAATCACAGAATGGAAGTGGAAATCTAATTTAAAATCCTTTATTGAATGAAGAAACTATGGATGAACTTTTCTCCTTTGGGGGAATAGATTCTTTGACTCAATGTATTTAGATTTTTCTTCTTTATCCCAAATTTTTAATCACTTAGTAATATCTATTACAATCCTCTTACATGCATTCAATTTTTCAGATATTTTTAAATTTGATATAAACTTCATGGGTGTTAACCTACACACAGATTCATGCTGAAAGAAATTAGTTCTAATAATACTACTCTAAGTTTCAGCAGTTTAATATATAATGTTCCTTTAATAAACCAAAAAGATACAACAATTTCTGTGCTTATTTTTCCTCATAAGTTTTCCATTACACACTCACAAAAACTTTTAGTTACTAATAGTTGAAGCATAAAATTATCTCTATGTTTTAAATTTTTTTTATTCTCTTTGGTTCCTGTTTTATAGCTCAAAGGTTGCTCATTATCACAAATTACAGTAGCTTACTAAGGGAACTAATATTATGAGGAACCATAGGACACTGATGTCAAAACAGTTCTTCCAGCATGTATATTTAGTATGCAACAGAAAACAAGGTTTAGGTTTTGATTTAAAATTATCTGAAAAAAGAATCTATATAACAAAGTTAATATTTAAAAAAAATAAAACAACTCCATTTTTTACACAAAGCAAAATAAGACAGGGAAAAAGTGATCCATATCCACTAACTGTTTGAAAATGCTTCATACAAGCAATCGGAAATTAACTAAGGTCTCACCATTCATATGATTTGCATGGAGATCAACCTTTTGTTACTTTATATTTAGAGTCTAATAAAATAAACTGCATGTAACAGTCACAGATACACACTGTTACAGGCCCGAAATGGAACTAACAAGATTTTTAAAAAGTAGCCTTCAAAAGTATCATTTAGTAGTAATTCTGACTTTCTTAACCATATTCATTTTCCATCTGTATCTTTGGAAGTGAATGCGCATTTTTACACACATATACACATGTGTTTTAACTACATCTCTGCAATAGAACAGAAAAAGTTAAAGAAATGTTTATTTAAAAAACAATGATTTTAAAAGTGCAAGAACACATCATCACTATTACAAAAGACCAATAAGAGGTACTTTGGACTATTTTCATTCCTCTACCATAGCTTTGATATTTTATGAACTTATTTTCCCTTTCCCTCTCCCTCCCTCCCTCTCCAAATATACACTCCCTTTAGGCAACAGGGCATCAATAATCCTCCCACGTCCAAAGTCGGCTACATCTGTTACTCTTTTCCATTGTTGAAAATTCCTGCCTTAATCCTATTTGACTTTATTCATGCAAAGGTCATCCTGAATTTAACAAATGGTGGAAGGATGGTAAAGAACACTGTTGAACATGGCTGGGAAACATATAACTTATATATGATCATACTGTCTCAGAAGTACTTGATAACATATCAGGTAGGCCTTCAATCTTAAAGTGTTTTTCACGGTAATAACCACATATGCTAAACATGATAATTATAATAATGATCTTGATTTTTGTTAATACACAGCAGTGCCTTTTTTCCTAAACCAAGTGTTGAATGTTCATACACTAATCATGTCTACCTTGATTAAGCATGAAGAACTTAGAGCACCCACTCTAACCCTATTATCATCATTAGTGTTTGACAAATGTAGCCTGGCTTTTTGTTGTCTGTTTTCTGTTTCGTTTAGTTTCTTCAGCAAATGGCAGGCATCTCTAATTCTTTTAATTCTTAAAATATGCCAATTAAACTAAATTACTGTAATCAACTTAAAAAATAAGTTTCCAATTCCAAATAACAGCAAAATAGATGGGTTTGGTTGTGTCTCAAAACTCTATTTAATAGACACTTAACTATGAACTACAACTATAATATATCATGTCACTAGTCATTTTCTCAATGCTAAATATAGCTCAAATCTATAATTTACTATTATAAATATATATCTATATATCTACATATCTATGTATCTATATATCTATATATTTCTATATATCTCTGACCAAAGCTAGGAGACATTAATAGGAAGACTAAAGCACTAAAATAAACTTGACTAAAGGAAGATTTATGAGGTGAAGATAATTATTTTTAATATGCTCATAACTCAACATGACTAAAATGTAGGAACACTTATTCACACATGCTTATGCCCAAGTTAAAACAATGCCTGCCAACTTAAGAACTATGCTCAAATAGTTTCAATCAATCAAGAATAAGGCTACTATTATTATTATTATGACTTAATACAGGAAATAAATCTTGTCTATAAATACAATGTGTTATTAGACATAATGATATAGAGCAAAACAAACAAATACAGATTAAAAAATTATCCACTTCTGGGTTTTTATCCAAATAAAATGAAAACACTAAGAGACATGTGTGGCATGCCCTGGTGAAGTAGTGGTTAGGTAAATGGCCTCTGAGGGAGCAAACCACATATCCTTGGGTTCGAGTACTGGGCCCAGGGTAAAGCAATCGGTGTGAAAAACTGATTAATAAATAAATAAAATAAAGATGATTCTTATTCCTCTCTCTTCCTGCCTACTCACCTTCATTCCTGCCTGCACCCTCCCTTTAAAAAAAAAACAAAAACAAAACAAAACAAGGTATGTGTACCCAATATTTACTGCAGCATTATTCGCAACAGTTAAGATATAGAAACAACCTAAATGTCTACCCATGGATAAATAGATTTAAAAAATATTATACACACACATACATATATAATGAAATATTATTCAGCCACATAAGAGTGAAATATTTTCAAACGGGATATGAATAAACCTTGAGGGCATATGCTAAGCGAAGTAAGACAAAGAAAAACGAATGCCATATAATCTTATTTATATATATGGAATCTAAAAAAATTACAACAACAACAAAAAACCTGAGCTCATTGGTACAAACTACATAATAGTATTATGTAGGGCTGGGGATGGTAGATAGGGCAAAATGAGTGAAAAGAGTCAAAGGCACAAATTTCTAGTTATAAAATAAAATCACAGGTACGTAATGTACAGCATAGTGAGTGTGGTAAATAACAGCATAGTGCAGGTGTGAAAGTAGCTAAAAGAGTACATCTTAAAAGTTTTTATAAGAAAAAAATGTATAACTACAAACAGTGTCATATGCTAACTATTGTAGTTACTACTTTGCAATATATACAAATACCAAATCATAGTTATATACCTGAAACTAGTAAGATGTTACATGTCAATTATATCTTAATTTAAACATTTTTAATAATTTACTTTCTAAAAAATAACTACCACATAAACTCAAATAGCTATTAAGAATACCTTGTCAGTTTCATAATATAAAGAAACTCTAACATAGAAGGTATATTTTCCAAGAAGATATTTTAATCCATAGCTTCATGTTGACAGCAAAGTGTAGGAGTAAAAATATAAAAAAACTGATGACATCATGTCAAACTCAGCATATTTTACTATAATTTCTCAAATTATGATATACAAAGCTCTAGATAAAATACAAAGTTTAGAAAAATAAAACTTTTCCATAAAAAATAAAAGCTTGAGTGTAAATTAGTTTTGTTCACTAAATTCTAATTTCTCAATGTGGTCTTAATCTAAATATTCAGTCCACATTTTTATTTTTCCTTATAGTGGTAGTGGCTTATCAGATCATGATTACTGTGTTCACTAAGCTTTTGGATTCAGTAGTTAAATTGTAGAACCCTTAAATATGCTAGGAATATTTACTATCTAAAGGAGGATTTCTAAGTTCTATTTTAATAAGTGAAAGACTCTTTAGCCAGTAATTACCACAGAAAACTATTTACAAATTTGTATTTGCCTGAAATGTGGCACATTTAAACTAAAAGTGTGTGATTTAATGAATGGCCTAAGCTTTGCCTCAGCAGTTTTGTTTTATTAATAAAATGAGGAGAACAACATCCACTCTACCTTCTTTGTGATTCTGTGTAAGAATGAAATAAATCATGCACATTTAAATGTTTCAGAGACTATAAAGCACTCTATAAATGCAAAGAATTGTTATCATGCAAAGAGAACTTCTGTCAACTGGTCAGTAGTTATATTTCTTTGAAGCAATGTTCAGTTCACATGGAAATAGTCAAATAAATCAAGCTAAAATGTTTAATGTCAAAGAATCTCAAACTTTTCATTCTATGATTTTCTTAAGAACTTGCATGATCCTAGCAGTTGGAGACCACCACCTTCTTCGAGACTCTTCCAGATGGTCCCAGCATGGAACTCCAGTACATATGAATGCAAATATTTGTGACTAAACAAGTAGCAGGTGTTCTTTCTTTAAGTCTGATGTCATTTGATTCAGACAGTCTCTAAATCCAGGCTTAAAAAATTCTAGCAAGGATGTATGCTTTCATAATCCTGACTAAGTGATAGGTCATACACAGTTCATCTGGATGGAAAGGTCCCTTATTCTCAATAAAGGCACAGGCAGAGAGGAGAAACTAAAAAATTGTGAAATGTTATGGTGCCTAGCTCTATATTAAAATACATCACATATCTTAAAAGATGTTTGGAGCCAGCCTTTTCTCCAGAAAGTACTTAACATCTCTTGTCTAAAGATGTCTCTGTCTCAGTCCCAAAGCTCAGTCCCAATGCCCTTATTCTCAATGCTATATTGAAAGGGGTGACTCCTCAGCTACTGAGTTCATGACTGAAATAATATTCTCTGTGAAATTCACAATTAATGAATTTTCCTAGGGAAAAGGCCAGTGCCTCCTGATCACCCTGAGCTCAGACATCCTTTCAAGGAAGTTTAAGGGTCAATTTCTTACAGTTTACATTTTTGTAAACTTTATATAGATTTTTAATTGTCATATTTCACAAAATCTATCATCTTGGTAATACCTTTAAAAGGCAATGTCAATTTTACTGTTACTTCCAAAATCTATATGTAGGTACTAGTTTTAGATATAAGGAGAAAAGATGAGAAAGGAGAAGCTAAACTGTCTAAAAAACTGATTTTCTTAAACATAACTAAATTTTTTTGTACTCTCTTTTTATAGTAAAGGCAGAACCAGGATGACTTTCCCTCCTTCCTGCTTTCTACATTTATTCATCCTCTCCCTCTTTCTATATCTAACCACCAATCACATATTCACTGAACACTTTCTATATGCTAAGCACCCATGCTAGGCTCTATGGACAAAAATGAAGAAGACAAAGCTCCTGATCTCATGGAGCTAATAGAGTGGTAGGGGAGAAAAGATGACAACGAATGGAGTATGTAAGTAGTAGTGATTGGGAAAAGGGGGAGTTTACATTCCATAGTCAGGAAAGGTCTCTTTAAAGAGGTGACATTGAGAAGAGATCTGAATGAAATAAGGTAATGAGTCACGACAAAATCTGCGAAATAATGTTCCAGATGGAATGAAAAATAAATGTAAAGGATGATACCTTTGGAGCAAGAAAGAGAATAATAAGACTATATACCACTCATAGGTGGAATATAATGAAATGAAACAAATAAAAAGGATAAACCCCAGCAAAAACTCACATGACACAAGGTGATAACTGCTAGGGGGACAAGAAAGGGGAGGGAAGGAAAGAGGGGAAAGGTGTCAGTAAAGGACACTAGAACTCTGGTGGAAGGTGTGGTATGAAAAATAGATTGAGATTCAGTGTCAGTATTCAAAAATGAATGTAGCATTATAAACAAAAGATAATATATATCAATAAAATTTAAAGCTAAAGTATTAAATAATAACTGGATTTGTTTGTATCTGTATAAAACTATTGGCAGAACATACAAAAAACTAATAGAAGAGGTTATCTTTAGGAAGCTAGAGTGGAGAAAGGTATAAAGTAATGAACAGGATAGAGGGGTAGCAAGATTTCCCAAAGTGTATCTTTTTATTATTTGGATTTTTGAACTATGTGAATATATTGTCTGGTTAAAACAATTCACTAATTGTTTTAGGAAAAAGTAATCGGCTACATTAAATGCTGCTGTAAGGATCAATAAGATTAGAGATGATGAATACTGACTTTTTTTTCAGTAGGCAGCAGAGAAATGTGGAAGCAATTGAAGGGACGTGTGGCAAGCAGAAAGATTTTTTTTAAAGACAGGCTATGTTATAGTGTATTTGTGAGCTAACTGGTCAGGCACAGTGTGAGAAACTGATGCAGGAAGCAAGAGGGTAATATCAGGATCAAAGCCCTTGTGTACATCAGGGGATTGGTCTACTACAAATAACAGTGTATGGTCCTTGGATAAAAACGGGTACAGTTTATTTGCTAAAACAAATGTAAGCAGCTCAAGTTTTGATGTTAGAAATCACATTGCTCTTCTCTCAAACACGCATACATGTACACGCTACCATAAATGGATTTAATGATAATATCATTACCATGGGTCCTAAGATGCTTCATGACATGGGCAGTGCCTAGCTCTCAAACTTGTATATCACTCGCTCTCTCTGCTCACTACATTTAAATTATGTGGGCTTTTTCAGTTCTTCAAAGATAGTATGTTATTTCAGGGCTGCCATATATGGTCTAGAATTCCTTCTCCCCAATAACTTCCATTATTGTCTTAGTATCTTTTAGTGGGGTCTACCATTACTCTCTTAAGTACCTTATTTTTTTCCCACAAAGTATTTACCATGATTTTAGTGTAGATTTGTGGATTCATTTTGTAGTAACTATAGAAAATCAGAAACCATGTCTGTTATACCCAGTATCTAACCTAATATGTGGTGGTATATTGTGTTATTCAATGAATATATATGTATGTGTGTGTGCATGCATATATATATGCATATATATTTTTTAAAAGAAATGCAGGCAGGAATGAAGATGAGCAGAGGCAGACAGACAGGAAAGAAGAGAAAGGAGGAAGCAGTACTTCATTTATTTAATTAGCTGTTCATCTTTGTTGTTCACCTTGATCCTGGGACACGAACCCGGGTGTTTGGGATGTATGCAGACCGTGCTGGTCAAAGATGGCTTGACCCAACTGCCATTCTACCAGGGTACACTGTGAATCTATTTTTAAGTTATGATTTTTTTAAAAACCATAACATTAAATTTACCAGCTTAACCATTTTTAAGTTTTGAATATTTTATATTCTAGTATATATAAACCATACTAAAATATCTTTAATTAAGTAAAAAGCAATATTTTAGATATAGAGAATTTTAACTGGAATGATTAAGATAGAGTAGATAATGCCAGTTGATTGCCAGTCCCTGCCTTTAACAAGCAAATGAATACAATTTGAACCACTGGTGAGTCTTGCTCTGTTCTAGATGACAGTGAAGGAATTTCCTCAGTATTTAAATATACTACAACCAATTGTATAAATAAATCTGAAACCAGTATCAAACACATTTTGAGATGGCATTCACCATCTTTATGAAAAGCTGAACATGATGATTAAGTCAAATAATATCTTTAGAAGGGGAAAACAATGATCGCACTTGCTAGAGTTACTATCAAAATATTTTAAAATAATCAGATTTATTTAATCACAAGTCAATGCTGCTAAATCAGGACTGCCTCCTAAAATATTCTATCAGTTATCCATGTGCTAAATTCTGGTGTATGAAATTAATTTAAATATGGTACACATAAAAAAGGTCACAAGATATTTCTGTTATGCAGTAAGAAGGTGCCAACATTACTCATTGGTAGCTTTTTGTTTCTTCCTTCTTTAGAAGGACTTTATTTACTTTTATTTAGTTGTTTACATGTGCTGTTCACCCTGGCCCTGGGGCTTGAATCCTAAACCTTGGGATGTATGTGGAACTGCTCCCAAGTGTACTGGACCAAGCCACCAGGGCACACCCATTGGTAGTTTTCTGTTTTACAGGAAAGATGCATGCAAGAATGAAGGTAAGTAGGCTGGCAGGCAGCAAAAAAGAGAAGGAAGAAGCATCTTTATATTTATTTAGGTGTTCATTTCAGTTGTTCACTGGCCCAGGGATTCAAGCCTGGGTCCTTGGGATGTATGTGAGCTATACCATCCAGAAGTGGTAGACCTAACCATTACTCCGCTAGGGCACTCACTCATTGGTAGCTCTTTTGAGATAAGCTGTCAACTACGCCCTTATTGACTTCTTCATTGAAACTCATTATTGTTCTAAGGATATACTTTCTGCGATTTTCCAAATACTCTCCTCAGTGATACTCTCCCCAGGTGATACCTTTGTTCTTGCTGGCATCCTGACCTGTCTTTAGTACAAACATCATGGAGACTGGGCTCAATCCTGAGCTTACTTCCTTTTCCCATGGAATGGTAGTGGACACAATTCTAAATGAGTATCTTCTTGCCTTTCTCAATATCTCCCATTTTTAAATCAGTACAGCTTATCCTTTCAGTAAGCAGTTCTGTAAGTCTGACAAATGTATGCATTTGTATAATCACCACCACAAGTGGATACAGCACCATTACATTAGCCACTTCGCCCAATTCCCCTGCATGCCCTTCATCACCCAAGAACCACTAGTGTGTTTCTGTCCGTGTAATTTTAATGCCTTTTGTAAATGCCACCTAAGTGAAATCATATAACTGCAGTCTTTTGTATCTGGTTTCTTTCACTGAGTATAATGCATTCAAGATTCATCCATGCAGTTGGATGTATAGAAAGCTACAGCAGCCTTTTAATAGTAGCAGTCAGGGTTTGGTTTCAATAGTTTGCTACTATTCTTACTGTCAATACAATAAAGTAAAAATTTCTTAGTAATCATACACAAAAATATTTACAATCTCATTCAATTTTTATTTTCAAGTACTAAACTCATCTATTTCACTGACAATCACACTAGTAATACTCATGGCCTCTTAAATATGGCACTTTAATACTGCAATTATTTTGCCCATTTATTCCTTTTGAAAAGTCCTTCTCCTTTCTTTGCATATTTAGTGAACTCTGTCCTTCAATCACTCAAATTGTGATTATGATATCTGCTGCTCCTCCTACCACCACTACATTGTATCTCCTCTCTCTCTCTCTCTCTCTCTCTCTCTCTCTCTCTCTCTCTCTCTCTCCCCCTCCCTCCCTTTCTCCTTCCCTCCCTCTCTCCTTCTCTCCCTCTCTCCCTCTCCCTAACCTCTAATGAGGTGTGTTAGAGAAGCAAGGTATAAGTTTACTGAATCATATTCTTTGTTTATGTGTCTTCCATACTAGTTAGGTTGTGAGATTGCTAAAGACAAAGACATTGTCTTCATGTTTTTTTCTCTTAGTTCATAGCATTGTTCCTTGCATCAAGTAAAAACTATATAAATAATAAACACATGAAATAGCACACGAGGGCAAGCATGTCACACGTCTTTTAAAATGTCTTAAGTATTCAGTGGACACCATCTTCTCCCAAATGTGCCCTTCTCCCCAAATTTTGAAAATCACTTCCATAAAACTCTTCTTTCTTAGGTCAATAAATATAGACATGCCCTGGTGGCTTAGGTATTAAGTTGGTTGCTGGGGCATAATTCATGTAAAGCCCAAAGAACCGGGGTTTGCAATCTGGAGCCAGAAGGAGCAATAAAAAATGAACAAATAAATAAAAATGCTTATTTTTCTCTACCTTCCTTCCTTCCTGCTTGCCGACCAGCCTTCATTACTGCCTGCCTGCCTTCCTCTTAAAAAAAGGAAAAAATAAATAATCCATGATCTATTTCTCACATAAGCAAAATGAATTAACATTATCATTAACAAGTATTTGTTGGTAATACACAGCCCCTCTGCAAAATGTAAGGGAAATGACCTCATTTTAGAAGAATACTTTTCTTTTACTTTGTATTCAGTGTTAATACTAATGAGTATTATTGAACTGCTTGCCACAACATTCAACATGACTGGTATCTCTAACCCAGTGTTAAAAGAGAGGCCGCCCCTTAAGGTTTCATAATCTAAATTGTACAGCACTTTAGTATTTCATATCTTTAAAGTAATTTCCTATAATGGGCCTGGTGGAGAAGCACTTAGTCTACCCCTCCAAAGGATGCAGGCCACATATTCCTGGGTTCAAGTCCCAGCTCCAGGCAGGGAAACAACCAGTGTGAACAACTAAATGGAAATAAAATGGAGTGCTTGCTCCTCCTTTGTCCTCCTGCCTGTCTGCCTACTTGCTTAATTTCTGCCTGTACCTTTCCTTTAAAAAAAAATTCCTATAATGAAAATATTCAGATGACTAATACTGTTTTATATGATACATAATTTAATATTTATACTGTACTCATTTTATTTCAAACTCTATACTATGAAGTTCAATATACTCTTACTATATACTATAAGCTATAAAGTTCACTATTTTCAATTTTAAAAACTGTTGGGTAAATCATCTACTGCTCATTTAGTGTTGCCCTTTTTAAGAGGTGTTAGGAAGCTAAGAATTATGGTAAGACTACTTTTAGTGTTTCCTTCAAGGCAAATAAAATCTTGCCTTAAAAGTCATATAAAAATGACACCTATTGAAAAATATCTTTTAGAAATTTCCATGAATGTCTTTTTATTGCTATTGTTTATCAGAGTATGATTGTTGCTCATGTGAAAAAAAAATTTTTTAAAGAAAGGTGCAGGCAGGAAGACGGAGGAGGAAGAACTTTATTTCATTCTGTTGTTCATCTTGGTTTTTTCAAAACAGTCCCAGGACAGGAAGATGGGACCTTGGGATCTACATGGGTTATGCCCAACCCCTAACCAGAATGCACCTGCTCATAGAAATTTTAAGCACACATATATCTGAGCTAATATTTCAAAATTAAGAAATACAATAGTGATATTTTGAGTTATTATATTTTAAAGCCTTACCTTTCAAGTATTATTAATATAGAACTGATAATACTTTGGACATGGTATGCTGGTTAAGTAAATAATTTGAAGTAAATTTTTCTTACCAAAATATTTAGAGGTGCTCCATAGGAAATATATTTTTCCGGAGTGGCAGGGGAAGCAAATAAGAAAAATAATTTCTATTGTAACAATACTGTTTTATCTAATTGTGTCCTGATAGTTCAGTGGTTAAGCACACTGCCTCTGACTGGCACAAAGACCTGGGCTAATATCCCAGGGCTGAGAACAACCAAGATGAACAACTAAATAAAATAAGTAATAAATGCTTCTTCCTCTTCTCTCTTTTTTTCTGTCTGTAGTTTCACTTCAAAAAAAAATTGTTATATCTATTCTAAATTTGTGAAATTAATATAGGTTGAATGAGGACAGCATCTTCTATAAAAGGCAAAGTTTTATCAAGTAAATTAAAATATTAAAAAGTTTCAAAGAAGTATGTGTATACAGGGAGAACAATATTTAATGACAAAATTTTTTTTACATTTTATGAAAATCTTAAGTACATACTACTTATATGTGTAAACTCATTAAAGTCAGGCCAAATGAGGACTTCTGCTTCATAATTCAAGTTATTCTAAGTACATGAAAAAATAAACTGCTTTTCTTTTAAAATTAAATTGTTACATATCGTAATCACTCAATTAGATGAGCCTTTTCGGTTTGCTTACAAAGTTTTACTATAAAAAGTTAAATGTGCATGGTTCTTTAAAAAACAAATCAAACTATATTAAAATCTAAAATCTAAAATGCCCTTTCCCAAGGGCAGTTAAGAGTAAACTAGATAACTACTAAAGAATTTTTGCTGCAACATCTGGCAGTGATGGTAGTAGAGAAATAACTTTAGGATGATTATCCAAATGATTAGATCGATTATTACATCTTAGAATTAGAAATGATGATGCAGTGATATAAATAATTGTATCTGCAGCTTCACAAGGTATTTTGGGTATTAGAATGGTCCCAAATGTGAAATTTAGTGACAGAATATAAATATATTTTACTGCAAAGTAATACTATAAATTTACTCATTAAAGTATCAAACACATTATAAGTTTACACCCCCAAATAATTATTAATTTATTAACAATTTATCTGCAATGCATTTTAAATTACTGGCTTTGTAAAAATAATTAGAACAGGTTATAAGGCTTTAATAGCTATCTAGTTTAAAAGTAGTCCTTTTGGCAGCATTATGCTGAAAGCTATTAGAGGTTTGGGTTTTGTTTTGTTTTTTTTAATGAACAAAATGTTTCCAAACTTAAGACCTAATAAAATGTTTTCACTATATGCAGGTAAAAAAAAAAAAAAAAAAAAGCTCACACACCCTTAATGATAATGACTAATGGAGTCAATATATAGTGTGTATATTAATCCTTAGATTACAACTCTTAATCTAGGTATTAAATGTACATGTCCCACAGTAGTTTGGCTTTCTGTATGTAAATTGGTTAAAGAATACCTATTACTACTGAAAATATGTCCTAACCTCTTGCTTAGATGCCATGGATACAGACAGTGAAAGGAATATTAAGCATTTTACAATATCTAGTTGCTCTATTAACTCAATTGCACTTATTGCTTTTAAAATTCTTCTCCAAGTTCAAACATGTCAGGCTTGTTCCTCAAGCCTTTCAAGTTGGGACTTATGTTAAAAAACATTGCCGACAAGAAGTTTAAGTAAACATAAAATCTTCATAGAAATAATTACAGGAGTTTAAGTTGATTATAAATGTCTTCCTTATCAACACACCAAGTAGTCAAACTAAAAATTTCCACTGGATTTATAGTTTATTTTCAGTTATAATTTCTTCTTTTACCTATAGGTTTTATTCAAATACTTGGGTTTGCCCTCATTTTTCTTGTTACTGATTTCTAGATTAATTGCACCATGTGTGGAAAATACCATCTCAATTCTCTGAAACTTGCTGAAAACTTACTACAGAGCCAAAATTATGTTCACTCTTTATAAAGAAATTCTGCAGTTACATAGTATAGCATTTAAAATGAGGTCAAAGAAGCATCTTTGCTTTATTTATATTTAGTTGTTCACACTGGTTGTTTCCCCCGGACCCAGGACTTGAACCCTTTGTGGCTTGCTCCTGCAGAGGTGACTGACCTAACCACTGCTCCGCCAGGGCATGTCTTTCGATTAATGTTTTTATGGTAAATCTTTTTTCAGTCTTATTATTGCAATCTTTCAGATGTTTCTTTTTAGAATTGCATGGACAGACTTTTTAAAATCCAGACGGTCAATCTTTGTTTTTAAATGCAGCACTAAGTACATTTAGATTTAATATAATTACTAATAACCTGAGTTTAAATCTCATATTATTTTAAGTTTTCTACTGATTGTAGTCATTTTGTTATTTTTCTCTCCCTTTAATGAATTTATTTCTCTTTACTGAATTACTATTTCTAAAGTCTTTCCTCTATTCTCTCTTCTACCTTGGAAATTACACGTTCTATTCTTTTAGTAATTGCCCTGAAAATTACAACCTGCTCACTTAATTAATCAATGCCTAAAGAGGCAATCAATCAATACCCTTATCCTTGTCAACAATTCAAGGACTATAAAGTACTTACACTATCTTGCAGCTAATGTTATTGTTTTATATCTTTTAATTCTGCCTTTTATTTTAGTCCATCATGAGGCATTTGTTTTATAGTGTCAGCTTGTACTTAAATGTATCCACATACTTGTCATTGTAAGATCTTTACTTCTTGAATTCCTGGCCTCACAAATATTTCCCTTCTGTTAAATTATATTTTAGAATCTCCTTTAGTGAGGATTTTCGGTTAACAAACTTAAACTTTTCTGGAAACATCTTTATTTTTGTCCTCATGCAGAAAGATATTTTCTAGGTTGGGAGTTACTTTCTTTCATCCTGGAAAGATACCACTGAACTCTCTCTGGCTAACTATCTCAGGCTTGTATTACCGCTGTTGAGAAATAAGCAGTGCTCCTTTGAAGATATTTTGGCTTTTTTCTACCCTTGCACTTATTTAAAGATATTCCATTATTTTTCTTTTCCTATTTCTATTCTTTTTATCATCTTCTGAAATTTCACTACAAGGTTGAGATTTATTTTATCCTGATTGGGATTTACTAGGCTTCATGAATATGCAAACTGTTTCTTTCCTTGGTTTTGAAAAGTTCTCAACTATTATCTGTTTAAATATAATCTCTGCTCTCCTTTCTTCTCAGAGTCTAATTAGAATTACACTAGATATTAGTCTGTCTTTCAGCTCTTTCTTTATCAACATTTTTTCCAACTCTGTCATTCGTTCCAAATACCTCCCCCACACATATTGTTTTTCCTCAAAGGTATTTTTAAGTAAATTCCAGAATCATATCAAAGGTAAAATATTTAATACATATCTCTAAAAGATAAAAACATTAAAATTTAATTTTTCTACTTCCCTCATCTCTCTTTATCACTATTAATATGTCAAATGAGTTGGGTCAATTATCCTGGAGGATCTCCCACATTCTGATTTTTTTGACTGCATATTCATGGTATCATTTATTTCTCTACCCCCAAGTATTTCTTTATAAATTGGTAATTATTATAACCCGTTACTTAATTATATCTCAGTTTAGTTTGTTGGCAAAAATACTTTAGAGGAAGTTTTATATACTTGCTATTGCAATATATTAGATGGAATAAAATGACTGTCTTACTCCTAATAATATGAAGATTGAGCACTTCAGATTGAGTACTGTCAGCTTGATTCATTTATCTTTATAAAACTTTTCATTACTTCCATTACTTCATTAGATCATGAAATGGTGAATTTTCTAATGATATCATTCCATCTGCATTTCATAGCAAGAATTCTTTTATGGGGAAGAACTTACCCTTGTAAACTATTTAATTATGTTGAAATATAGCTTGTAAAGGAAAGTCAGGATAAATACATGATCTTTCCCTTTCCTGATTTACACAATAATGGGTTGGTGCCCTAGGAACCCTCAAAGTCAACTATTTTGTTGTCATCATTATAAAATAATAAATTTTTATATATTTGATCTATTTCTACTCTTTTACAAGAAATCTCTTTTAATTATGTAAACATATTTCATGTCTTCCACATTTAGTTTTATAAAAGCATCCAATGGTAAAATCTTGTCTTTGAATTTCAAAGGTGCTCTTAGGATATGTCTAGGTTTGGATTCCATTCATCTCATTCCATTCATCTGGTCTGGTACTTACGAGCCCTTTATTTTATTTCATTTTTTTAATTGTAGCAATTATTCAACATATTAAAATAATTTTCTGTGTATAGGTTCCCCATTTCTTAGCTATGTTTCAATACACCATGCACTCCACCAAATCACCAAGTGTTCTTCCCCATTGTCCAGTGATGAGCCCTTTTAATATAACGAGCTCAAGTCTTTCTCGAGCTCATGTAAATTGTCTTCTTTCTTTGATAATTATTTTCCTCATATCTGTTCTCATCTCTACAAAGCTCTATTGTAAATACAATGACTCTCCAAACTCTATTCTTTATTTTTATTTTTTCTTCCATAATTTTTATCTCTTCATCTTAAATTCTAAAGAGAACTTTGCAAGTTCATTTTCTAATTCATTATTTTGATGGTTGCAATATACTCTCAGCTGTACTGACTTTTAAATTTGAAAATTATGTTTTTTCATCTCCAAGACTTCTTTCCTACTCTCAAATAATTACTTTCCCCCTTTTTTTTTTTTTTTTGGGGGGGGGCCTTTCAAACTTACAGAAAAGTTGCAAATATAACACAATAAAAATCGTTATAATCCCTATCTATATTCACCCATGATAAACGTTTTGCCTCAGTTCATTATTTTTGGTGACTACTTGCTCTTGTTCTTTAATGGAACGTCCTATTAAACCACACTAAAAAATATTAATTGCAAGTTCTTTTTAAAAACTTTCGGTTTTGTGTCATTTGTTTTATAGATCATTTACTCTGATGGCTAAAACTGGGACCATTTAAGACCAATGTTACGCATAAGGCTTACGGAGGCACTCTTTTTCAGGTTCATGAATAACAATGGAGTATCTCCCTCAGATGGGAGGAGCTCAATTGCCAAAATTTAAGGACAGAATAAGTCTTGCCAAATTTATACTTTCATAACCTCAAGTTAGTGGCTCCTTATATTTTGCACCCTAGTTCTACCCGTTATTCACTCTTGTGATATTTTCATTTTCTGTTTCTTCTTATTAGAATCAAATATATCTAGTACACAGAAATGAGAAAGGTCCTATCATAGTTTGTATGAACCTGTTCAAAAACTCTTGATACATTCCTCTTCTTCATGCATTAAAGGGAGGGGTAATTAGTGCTTTATTCACACTTATCTCAATAAGGTGCCCCATTATCATCAAAAACATACTGCAAATAAATTAACACTCAATTTATCATTTGTTGCTAACTGCTTAGACATTATAAAGCATTTGGCAAATAAGTCAAACTTGTGAGTCATTCTTTATCATTAAAGTATACAAGAAATTTACTTTATTCAGACTCTTTTCCTATATGAAGGTACTTTTGTTTCCATAGGGAAAAATGACGATCCAATCCTCAGCTGTAAAACCTTAACTCAGTTACTCCAGAATATACTGATATAAAAGACAATCTTTCAAAATCACAATTACTCTACAAAATTTGTTTCAGGAAGCGAGCATCCTAATCAGGTTTTTTTGTTTTTAACAAAATCTAGCATTTTTATCTCTCCCATTGAATACAATCAGAAAAATCAAGACACAAATTAAATTCTTGGAGATGTTTTTGATACTGTGGTTGTTGGTTTTTTCCACTTACAAAGGCATTTAAATTTAAAGTTCATTACGATTATGACACATTTGTTTGTCAGTTGCCCCAGATCTGTGCACCATGGCTGGACTAGAATAAGGCAGGGCAATGCTTAAAGTCAAAGGAGACACTCATTCTTAGAGTGGTCCAGACACAGATTGTGCACTTGCACCAACCTGAGAGGAAGCACTTCCTTAGGTCAGTCGCCTCCGAAGGAGGACATACCCCTAGGTTCCAGTCTTGGGTCTGGGGAAAAGCTATCAGAGTGAACAATTAAATAAAAATAAAATAAAAGAAGCTTCTTTGGCCTCTCCCTCCCTGTCTGCACACTTGCCTTCATTCCTACCTGCACCTTTCTTAAAAGGTAAAAAAACAATTATTCCCTAGCTCAAGTCCTACTGTGCATACTTTTTAGGATGAGCTCCGTGAGACACTGAAACTTCAACATATTCAAAAATAAAAATAAAATGTTAGAACTGATATAACAGACGACCCCACAAAAGGAATAATTCTCACTATCCTCACCAGTAATTCTATCTATAAAAAATGCCATCTCTTTCAGACATCATTATATAAATGTGATAAGCTGAGCACTCTCTGGTGGCTTAGTGGTTAAGTTTGGGGTTTCTGGCCAGCAAAGTTCACAAATTACCCAAGGACTCAGATTCACAATCCAGAACTGGGCAAACAACCTAATAAACAAGTAAATAAAATAAACAAATGCTTCTTCCTTTCTCTTCCTGCTTGCCTGCCTACCTGCCTTCATTCCTAATTGTACCTTCCAATAAATAAATAAATAAATAAATGCATGAACAAACGAATGTAGTAAGCTGCTTTTGAAGGAAATACTATTCAACTTTTGTTAGCTTATGAGTGTGTTTGTATTCTATTATACTGTTCCTTGACTTACATATGCTCAGTTGAAAACTATTCTGATGATTTTATTTTTAAGTTTACATGATTGATTTTCAAGTATCATTTAAATAACTATTGCAAGTAGTTATTATTCAGGTTATTTCAGAGAAGAGACACCAAGATTTGGACTCCACTATAAAACTCATATTTTAAATAAGCAACTATGGTACAGCCTGCTAAATGGCCCAAATAGCCATTCTACACTTCTTTAGTAACAGAACCTGACTGAATAATACAATTGCCCAGGATAAAGATTCATTTTAGTCTCTTTTGCTAAAGGTAGGTGTGGCAAATTTGCCTTTCTTTGACTGGAAGGGGACATATTGGCTATGGCTCAAGCAACCATCTTTGCGAAAAGGTAGAAGCCTACGATGAAGATGGCAAATCAGCAAAATAGGAGACACTGTGAGGCTACTGCATCAGCAATGAACCTTTAAATATTTTCAAAAATTGAAATAACATTTTCTTTAATTTGTAATTTGAGGCTTTTTATTTACAACAGATAATCTTAATTCCAACTGAAATTCCATTAATCAGAGACATACTTTATCAATAAGATTTTAAAAATTATTCTGGAAGGCTCCACATGCATATTTAAAAAAAATGGCCAATTCAATGTAATTTGTTTTTAACCTTTGGCTAAAGCCAGTTACACTGAAGAAGGGTGGCTTTATATGGATAGATTGGAAATTCCAGAATATAAATTATTTTGCAAGGAGAAACCAAGCTGGACTATCATTAAAAAACCAAAGGCAGATTAAAGATATTGCAGAGGGAGACACATTACAATTGAGTTCATTTCTGAGACCCAACAGTATTCCTTACCTAGGGTTCTCAAAAATTTCCTTGTGTTTTTATAACATTATCCTATTGGCTTAAGCAAAAAATGTTCAACTCAATGCGCCTCGTTTCTATCCGTGATAACCAAAGGAATGGTAATCAGTATAACAGGTGACTTAAAAATTTATTCATTATCATTGAGAAATAGGGTAGTCTGGTTAGTAAGGTAATTCAGTAAAAAATTTACAGGTAACTTAAGTTTACCTCCCTTCCCCTCATCCCACTGTCACTGGTTACAGTTTGACATTTTATTTTATTAAACAACTATATTTATCATTTTATTCAATTAAACTCTGATTTTCATTTATAAATTATTTTCCTTAGAAGGTATGGAGTATTTTTTATTTACACATGAGGAAATTAATAGCCTGGTTGTTTCTTGTTTTTTGGCATGAACAGCCCATAGGCACCAATGTGCAGTTTACACAGACAAAAATGAAAATAAATTGAATTTCTAGAAAGAGGTACTTTCTAATAAAGTATATTATTAAACATTAAACACCCAGTTCTATTACAATCACAATATACACTGCCAATTATTTAAATTATTAAATAAAAGTAAAAAGTAGTTGTTTCATGGTTTGGTTTGCTCCTGGGATCAATCAAGAGGACTGGCTGGAACGTTGACTTTGGTTTGCTCTCAATTTTTGAGAGTTTCTGAAGTCTGTACAATCAAAATCAAAATAAAAAATATCCAAGTATAACCCTGGGTCTTTGCCAGAATTTTCTAGAAAAAGGTAAACAATATGAATGAAGACCCGAGTTACTTAGCTGGGTCTTGAGATATGAATGGAGCTTCCACTTTTAGAGATGAAGCAAGTTGACAGTGGTTATCTGCCAGTCATTGTGTTCTACCAGTCAGGATCTCTGGGGGAAACTTTCTCCATTTGACCAGGCTTGCTTCATCACCAAAGGTACAGTAGGCATCCTCTTATTTTATCACAAAAGTAGAGGTTTAATTTATTTTAGTTATTTATTGTCATTGATTGTTGGCTGTTTATATTATAGTGATCTTTATGGAAGTAGCATGTAATGCTAAAATAACATATTTTAGCAGATATATCTGGTGACAACCTCATTTATGTACCTAAATTCTTTTTTCCTAAACTCTTACAGTTTGAATTTAATTTTATATTAAGTTGAATGAATTATACTATATCCAGAAGTTCAGAGTTATGTTATATATTTATTAAGTGAGTTTAACATCATTTTACTTGAGTGGTTGTTCAATGTCAGATTACGTCTCTAAATATTGGTCTTATTTCCTCTATTATCTTAAAAAGAGTTGGAGTTTCTCATTTTACAAATGCAGAAATCAATGTTTTGAAGTGTTGAGTTCTTATAGATTTATGATCCCTAAGACAGTTGCTCAGCTGCCTGAGGGGTAGTTTGAATTTTATTTGCAATACAAGTATATGCTTTATTATCACTTTAATTTCTGGCCTCATTTCTTTTTCACAATTTTCTTAAAAAATAGTTTCAGGTGGCAGGTGGGGGAGATTAATCATCTAGCTAAGTAGTTGTCATTTTATGACAAAAAATGCCTTTCAGTCTCTGCAGTCAGTTGCCACTGAGTGATTTGGCATCTTATTATACAAAAAATTATGGTGTAAGAACCTTCTATTATTCAGTGAAAATGTTAAGTCTTTTTTTTTTAACATTTATTTGAATTATTATCTCTGTTTTAATTTACAAAGAAGGAAAATAATTGGCTAAGGTACCTTTTGAAACATCAAAACTTTTAAAAAAAACTTTATAGAGGGAGAAGTTATCATACTGTCCTCTTATGAACTTGCTTTTTTTTCATTTAATAATATATAAGCAATCTTTAAAATTCGTTTTTCATAGCTGTGCTTCACACAGTTGAGTTATCCAAACTTCCAGATCTATAAATTACTGTGAATACGACTGCATTTCTACCATGGCTGAGAATAATGAGGCATTCTCCAAGGAAAGAAAGCCTGGTGTTAAATGCTCAGTTTTTTCCTATAAGCATCATTTACTTGACTGCATATCTGCAATGGACTATTACCCTCAAAATAATGCAAAAATAGCTATATTATACTTTACTACAACAGAATTTAATCACCTCAGGTAACAATGGTTCTATGGAAAACAACATTGTTTCAAATTGAAACTGGAAATATCTCTCCAGAGGTAAAATGTATAGGTTTTAGACTCAAAGGACCTGAATTTTAATGCTATTTAACTAAGGTTTAGTATCTCATATGTAAAAAGGAGAATATGGTATATATTTCTCAAGTTATTCTGTGGATTGAATGAGACAACAGAACATTGCCTGGTTTGGAATAGGCACCACTAAGTTCTTTTCCATTCCCTACAAAAGGATTATGATTTCTTGATTAGCTTCAAGCTTTTGATGACACCCTTCTCCACACACACACACACACACACACATGCACACAAGCACGCACGCATGCGCATGCTCTTTTATTTATTCTTTTGCCCTTGTGGAGACAGGAATTTGGTATCTCCTTTGCTTTATATTTCTACCATCTACTGCTTTCATATACAGACCCCTTTCCCTAGTCAATTACAAGACAGAATTTAATCATACTTTCTACCTCTAAAACAAACACCTAGAAATTGACTTCTGGAATGGCATAGTGAGGGTACTTCGATGAACTTATTATTCTTCTAAAACAACAAAAATAAAGGTAAACCAAAATAAATGACTTCAGAATTCTGGCATTTAACAAAAGTCACACAGAATGAATCAAAAACTCCCAGAGAAACTACTGAACCTCAATGAACCACAGAAAAACTGCCACACAAAGACCTGAGAAGTATTGTTGAGCTATCACACGATTAATGAAAATAGCAGTTCCATTCCATTCTCTACTCATGAGAGAAGCCTATAACCTTTACTTTATCCTTCTGAGTTCAAGTTTGTATTATTTTCCCTATAATTACCTTATAAGAATTGAATAATGTAAAATGATAACAATACGACACCTCTGAGCGAGAGTTATTTACCTAAACAAACTTGGCAAATCCAACATTTCTAACTGACACTGAAGATACCATACTATTTGTTATCAAACCCTTTAAAAGCTTTAGATTTACTTCCAACACTGTATTTAACCTTCCTGTAGTTATCACTGCAATTTCTTTCAAAAGTGACAAAAGATCAAAATTGTAATTTGACATAATTCAAAGTGACAATATTGATCTTTCCAGTACATTTCCATCATTTCTTCTTCATTACTGTAAGCTGTCTCTCTCAGGTCTAGCTGTTTTAGAATATACTTTTAAAGCACCAACCCTACAACAATGCCTTTCTTCATCTGATTTTAAAATAACATTTAAAAACAAATCTTAACACAAACTAACTAATGGCACTAAAATGTATAGGCCCCCAAACAAATATATAATGTTGCCAAATAATTAAATTATTTGCATTTTACTTTGCTATTTACCATAAATAGCAAACAATGACTTTTCTTAATTTGAATTAAATTGCATGGGGGGGGGGAGTAAACATTAATACATGTTTTACTAAATAAATTCCTACCTTAGGAGATGTACAGAGATCTCTTCCTGCAGAAACAACTGTGTTTTCATTTATTCCTCCTGTCTTTGGTGAGATGACTGGTGGGGCTGGGGCTTTTCTTTTTACTCTCCTTTGAATTTCCAGTTCTTGAATTGGATTTACCAAATTATTTGGAGGAAGAGTTGGTTTAGGTTCATAGAAAGGATTTGATCTAAACGAAAGAAAAATGACTGTTAAGTGTTTCCTAAAAGTCTATTCACAACCAAAATAATAAAATATGTTCATTTATAAAACTAGAAAATACTGACAATAAGGAAAATCCTAAGTCAGTGATAAACTTACAACTTGGAAATAAACAATGCTTTGGTTTTTATTAACAATAAAAATTTTCCCTTTGAAAAAGTATTTACAGTTTTTTAAAATATAAGGTTATGCTCAACTCTAATAATACATATTCATATACATACACATTTAAAATAATGTTTTAGAAATGCTTAAAATAATAGTAAATCCTATATGTTCTCCATATGCAGGGAAAAGGAAATAAGTGGAAATGTTGATTTGTTTTCTTTTCTATGCTCTCCCCACAAACTTTTTTTTTTTGGGGGGGGGTGCACGCATGTGTGCAGCATTCCACCCTTTCCTCTTTCTTAAATCCATTCTGATTAGAACATCTTTTAGAAGTTCGCTCAGTGGAGTAATTTCTACTAGGCACTGAAAATGTTTTTACTGCAGTCTCGCACTTAAGTGGTTGTTTAACTGGGACTTCTAGTCAGTTATTTCATCTTAGCACTTGGAACATACTAGTCTTCAATCAGTCTAATATTGCTCTTTTGTAAGACATCTTTTATCTATTATTGCTGTTAAGATCTTCTCTTTATTTCTTAGTGAGCAATTTTATGATGACCTGTCTAGATGTGGATTTCTTTTAATTTATCCAGTTTCAGACTCTGTTTTTCCTAAATCTGAATATTTATCGGTTTCTTTAGTTCTGAAAGATCATCGGCCATGATTCTATTCGACAGACGCTTACTATTTCTCATTTTCTTCTGTAGAAAATGTTAAATGAACTCCAGATTTTTATAAATACTTATTCCTCCTGTGCTAAATTCTGGATAATTCCCTCGCAATTATGGTCCAGTTCATTTTTTCTCTCTTCCTCTATGTCTAATATTAAATTCTCCATGAATTTTTAATTTTAAAAAACATTTTTCATATGGTTGTATGTAAATACCTTATATAGAGAGATTTAAGTCACTGATCATTTAGATATATTTATTTATAGTCTATCTGATATATCTGTTATCTGAAGTTCTTGCATGTATAACCTTGGTTTTCTTTTATCTCCTGACTTTTAATATAAAAGAGTTTCCTTGTATGTTTTGTAATTCTAGATTCTAGTTCAGGGCTTAACCTGAGGAAATCCAATGTAGTCTGAACTGGGAGTGACTCTTTTCAGAATATTTTATGCTTGTATTTGTCAAATACTTTAAAAGTCACTTTGCATGTTACTTTCTTGGCTTGGAGGCTCCCAAATGATCCTGTCAGTGTAATTGCCAAATTCACATAAGACTGGATTTATGCTTATAACTTACCAGGGAAGGTATTTTTCCTCTCCCTAGAGTACAGACCCAGGCAGAAAATTTTCCTTGTTAACTCCCTTTTATGATTAGATGAATTTTTTTCTATTAGGTTATTCACAAACACAAGTATCATTTTTCCTATTACACATTAATAAAGTGCTATTCCCATTCTGATTTTTCAGTTGGTTGAAATATTTTCAATATCAGTTGATTCCCTTGAGTCCAATATTCTGCATGCATAACAATAGAATTTCTGAGTCTATAAATCTAAGGAATCTATCACCCAAACATAGCAATTCTACTAAGGGAATTCTACCTACCCAAGTAATGCCTGTACTGACAACAACCCTCTGTTTCAATTGTGCCTGTTCTTTGAACTGCAGTAAAACCAGGCTCATTTAGAACCAATAACCAATGATCTATATCTCTGCCTAAGGATTTATTAATAAACCCCAGGTCACATGAGATTATTGGTACTAAGTGTATCTAGACCAGACATGGGAATACATCATACTTGTAACGTCACCCTCACTCTGTACTCACAGCAACTATTAGTGTCATGTGATTCCACACTGAACTGGGGGTGTAGCCTCAGAATCTCTCTCACTTCTGCTTAGGGTAGTTGCTTTTAACAGAGTGGGACTGGCATCTACACTGAAATTTATTACCCGTTCTTCATTTTATTTTGAGCATTCAAGAGGAAAAGAATGGAAAACATACATTTGAAAATTTGTTATTCAGACCCAAATATTCTTATCCAGAAGTCAAGATTTGCTTACCACCTGCAGAAGTACTTGGAAAAAATCAAAGGAACAATGCCAAAATAAATAGGTGTTCAGAAAAAGCTGATCATGTCCTCTGAAAAAAGGGTATCAAATCTAGCCTTCAGGGCTTATCAATAGTAACTAACATTTAAAATGTGCTTATGCTGTGCTAGGCACTGTTTTAAGTGTTTCACATGTCTTAAACCATTTAATCCTTACAACAATTTTGTTGATGCTGATAACTTTACTGATAGCCTCATATAGATGTTTTCAAGCTCTAAAGAAAATTAGTTGAAGGGAGACAAATATAAATAAACAGGATAAAAACAAAATTTGAGATAAAACAATAAAACTTAGAAAAGAAAAAATCTTTTTCTCCAAAACTTACTACTTGTCAACTTTTAATAAAAGTTTCAGACTGAACAGACCCACTTCAATCTAACTAAATTAATTTAGTTATATGAATTATTTGGGTGCTATTTAGAAAAATGATTCCTTGTTATAGCTATCTCAAATTTCCATAGTAGTTTGTAAGATGGTGTCTGTGACAAGTCGTTATAATTAATTTATAACGTAACTATGACTAGATTTAAGAAAAACTCAGATGAGTTAGGAAATATTTATTACAAAAGGATTTATGTCTAATAGAAAAATAGCCAGAATTTCTTAAAAAAGCAAATTATTAAAGTGTACTTTACAATAATTTACAATAGTGTATACAACTTTCATGAAACTTACCTAATATGTATATAAAGGTGTATAGATATTGTCCTTTTTCTTCATATCTCTGCCTGTTTCTAATCACTTTGGTTGTCCCTCTAACCACCTGAATATTGGTACTCTTTTTATAGAAAAGGTAAATATAAAAACTCAACTGATTTCCAAATATGACTCCTAAAGCTCACAATCTTAGAAACATAATCAAAATGAATACTTTCTTGAAGTAATCAGTTGTGTTTCTCAATCTGTTTTACATGACAGGTAGCAAAAATGAAATTTGAGGCATACTGGAATAAATACAGAAAGGTCCTGGAAAATGGAGATGCCAAGTTACTCTGAACAATGCTAGATCACAAAAGTAAGGGAACCAGTATCTCAGCACACCTGCAATCTACCTTGAGACAAGAGTATGTTAGGCACACCAAAAGTACTGAAAGAGAATAAGGACAAGAAATTTTTATTTCTAAGGGATCTGAAAGATCCTCTTTGTAGATAAGAGATTCCTAACAAAAACTGAGAATTTCTTATTCTTTAAATATCAACAGAATTTCCATCAACAGTTTCCATTTATATGAAATGTGTAGAATAGTCAAATCCATACAGACAGAAAGTAAATTAGTAATTTTCAGGAGATGGACGAAGGGAAGAATTGTTATAAATGCTATAGGTATGGGGCCCTTTATGGGGGGCAGGAGGCTGACAAAATGTTTGAGAATTACAAAGTTGTTAATAAACTAAAAATCACTAAGGTATATGCTTTAAAATGTGGAATTTATGTCATCTGAAATAGATCTCAATTTTTAAAAGTGCTATATAGTAAAGAGTAAATAGGAGGAGCAGATTAGTCAGCTGCCTTTGGTTGAAAGTCTAAAATAGATATCAATTTTCAAAAGTGCTATAGTAAAGAGTGAATAGGAGGAGCAGATTAGTCAGCTGCCTTTGGTTGAAAGCACAGATCACATATGCCAAGGACCCAGATACAAGACCTGGGGCCAGGATGAAGACCAAGATAAACAACTAAATGAAATAAAGTGCTTCTTCCTCCTCTCCTTCTGCCTGCCTATCTCTGCTTGCGTTCATTCCTGCCTGGACCTTTCCTTTAAAAAAAAAAGAAAGAATGAACGGGAATAGTATATATGATTGTGACACTGCTCCCTTCTCTGTAAAGGACAAGAGTTATATAATTAAGGCATTAAAAAAAAAAATACATGAACAGCATTCTTAGCAAGGAAAAATTACTTAAGGAATTAGCATAATTTCCAGTCTGTTGATCATCTATTATTTGAATAATCTATTTAAGGGTTTTCTACATCACTCTGAATAAATATTTTTAAACTTGTACTGTATACTTGAGTAATAGAAGAGTTATTAACTCATGAATTAAAAAATATGCATCAGCTATATTAAGTGAAAAACTGAACAGAAAAAATTTAAATGACATTATTAATTATTTAGAAAATAATTCATCCAGAATTATAGAAAGAAAAATACTAAAGTTGATTAGAAACAAGACTAATAGACTTGAAAAATAATAGTAAAGTTAGGGGATAATCAAATCTGAAGTCTTATCCTCTCACTTTGAAAATTTCTTTCTTTCTTTAGAGAAACAAACCAAATTTATAAAATGAGTATGTACCTTCTTTGAATAAAATTCAATAACAACTTTCTCTGAGAAACTGACATACAACCATGTCAGGAATGATTCATGCTGAACCTCGAATGAAACTTCATAAATATCTTGAAAAATACTATTGCCTTATCAATTTTCTTTTTCTATATAATTAACTAAAATGAAACTAACCTTCCGAATGTGCAAAAACTGAGAAGTCCATGTATACAAAGCGTAAAGAACACATGCTACGAGCACCGAAAGGTACATGTATACTTTCTCTTGGTGCTGATGGATATACAAAGGTTCTGAAGGCTGTTTCACACATCAAAGGACTCAGCATTATTTACTAGTGATAGTTTTACGTCATAGGATACAGGAGGAGTTTGGAATGGATGATGAGTCAAACAGGCTTTTCATCTGATGAAAGGTCATAAGTTTATTACTGAAGTAAAAACAAATTTGGGGAAATTTTTGCTACTGAATTTGGACCTATAAACTTTCTGAGAAAAGAGATGAGAAATAACAAATAAGTAATTAATACAAACAGAGTCCTTCTTGTACTCAATCTAGCTGATGAACAATCTTGAGAATTTGTGCATATGCCACTATTGAAAAAAAAAGCTGGAGTGTTAATAAGCTTCTTCTGGTAACCTCAGATGACTGAACAATTTACAATGCTCTTTATTCACAGAAAACTTGTAAAGATTGACTTTCATTTGGAAAAAAAATGGTCAAAAGGAAATGCTCATTGATTCTGACTTTAGTTTTTATTAAGACATTTTAAAGTTTAAGCAAACATTAGATGTTTCTTTAATTTTTAAAAGGAGAGAGCTGGGTGTGTGTGTGTTGTGCAATATTCTGCATCTTGGAATGACTGAATGCTTGAATGCTTGTACTTACTTAAAGTTTGCATTCAAACACTCTAGGTGTGTGGCTATTACTCAGCACCTACACCACCCATAAGAAATCTTATTTTGATCACACAGTAGCTATTTAAAAAAAACAACCAAATACAATAACAAGCTAGAGGTAAGCCAAGTTTTCAACCCCTGTATAGTCATAAATTAGTATTGAACTTGAAAATTGGAATCAGGTGATTATATGATGTAATTCTAAGTACTTAAAAAAGGTAAAAAGCTTTCAAGAGTTTATCAAAGTCTAGCCATAGTCATAGGAGCACCATGTGAGTCCTGTGGCATGTGTGAGAGTCATTAACCATGCACTGTAAAATGGGAAAAGGCTGAGAAATGCAGTTGCAGAACAACAGAAAACAAGTCAACTCCTTCACTCTTTCCAACAAAAGTCTTTCAAATATTTGAACTTGGGTCATTATACTTTTCTTAAATCATTTCTTTTCTAGGAGAGTCTCTGTGCCCTCAGTGCTCCTTAGATATGGCTTATGGACACTAATGACTGTTGCTCTACTCTGTTAACTCTTTGAATCATCAATGCCCCTTGTAAAGTGCAGCACCTAGAAGTAAAATAATGCTCAAAATTTCAGCAGTGTCAATGCTCAAGAGAAAGCTAGTATTTCTCTCTTCACATTAAGTAATTGCTCCTAATTTTCAAGTATCAGGAAGTTTGCTTTTATCCCAATCCCTACTCATATACAGTCATGCATTGTTTAGGGATGATTTGGTTAATGACAGACTGCATATATGAAGACGGACCCAAATATAGCTTACATGATAGTAGGTTAAAACATCTCGGTATGTGTATTACATGCTATGATGTTCACACATCACAAAATACACACCAAAAATACATTTCTCAAAATGTATCCCCATTATTAAATGATTTATGAATGTATCCTATCCAATATTTTGACAGATTTACCCACTAAACTGTATTTTTAGAGAAATAACTACTTTCCCAAGATCTAAATAATATTAATCCTCTAAAGTCTATACATTTCCAAGGACACAATAGAGTCTCACTGCAATGCAATATATAATTATTATTCAGTGTTTTGAAAATGTTAAATAATTTATAGGTCTCCTCTGTACCACAGCAATTATTTTCACCAGAGAGACTTAGAGGTCCAAGAATTTCAGGCTGGGAACCATTCACATGTTATATAGCATTTCTGTCAATAAAGTTAAAGATTGCTCAGTTTTAAAATATATGTATGCATAATTAATATACAATAATAAATAATGGAATCATACAGTATATACCCTTTTGGTGTGATTATTTTCACTCAATATAATGAATTTTAGGTTCAGTCATGTAGCTACATCTAGCAACAGTTTGTTCTTCTTTATTACTGAGTAGTATTCTATTACATGAATATACCACAATTTCTTTATCCATTTACCTACTGATAGACATTTGGGCTAGTCCCATATTTTGCTATTATGATAAAGCTGTTAAAATATTTATATGCAAATCTTTTTGCAGACATCTGCTTTGATTTTTCTTGGGTGAATATCTAGGAATGAAATGGCAGGGTCAAATGATAGATACATGTTTGTTTGTTTTTTAAATGCCAGACTGTTTTCTTAAATGGTTGTATTATTTAAACCCTAAAGAGTTTTATGAGATTTCATGGCATAACATCCCTTGCAGTAGTCAGTCTTTTAAATTTTAGCAATTCAGGTGAGTGTATAGCGGCATCTTACTTGGTTTTAATTTGCATTTCTTGATGACTATGATACTGAGCAGCTTTTTCTGTGCATGCTAGTCAATTTTATATCTCCTTTTGTGAAATATTCAAATATTTTCCCTCTGTAAAGAAATTGTCTGTTTTTCTTTGCATTAAAAGAGTGATTTATATATTCTGGGTAGAAATATTTACAAAAGCATTTCTGCCAAATTGTGGCATGTGTTTTCATTTTAATAAATGCTTTTAAAAAGAAAAAAGGGTTTTTTATTTTGATGAAGTCCAATTTAACAACATTTTTCCTTTGACTCTTTGTGCCTTATGCACCCTATTTAGATATTTTTAGTAACCTCATGGTCACAAAGATGTTGTCCTAAGTTTTCTTCTAGAAATTCCAATGTTTCACTTCTTTTAGTTAGGTATATAAGCTACATTTAGCTAAAAATTTTCATTTAGTGTGTAGTGTGAGATAAGGGTTGTAGCTCTTGCTTTTCTTTCTTTTTTTTTTGGTTGGGGGGAGTATATGGATATATAATTGTTCTAGTACTCTTTGTTATAAAGATTATTATTTTTTTTATTTTTTTTTTAAAGAAAAGGTGCAGGCAGCAGGTACGAAGGTTAGCAGAGTCAAGCAGGTGAGAAGAAAGAAGAGGAAGAAGCACCTTATTCATTTTATTTAGTTGTTCACTCTGGTCCTTGGAAGGTACATGCACTGTGCTCTGGACTATAGGGAGCTGACCAGACCATTACTTCACTGGGCATATTAGATCATCCTCTCTTAATTGATTTTCCTTGTTAATTTTATCAAAAATGTCTTGCTAATATATGTGAAAACTTATTTCTACACTTTCTTTATTCTTTTCCATTAACCTACATATCTAACTATAAGTCAATGCTATAATGTCTTGACTGATGAGTCTTGAAATCAAATACTACAAATCCTCCAAATTTGTTCTTTTTCACAATGTTTTGGTCTCTGGCATTTCCACATACATTCTAAAATTAGCTTATCAATTATTATAAAAGTACAGCAAAATTTTTATTGGGATAGCAATGAATCTACAAATTACCTTGAATCCATGGTCATAGTATTTCTCTCCAATTGATTTCTTTCTGCAATTGCTCTCAACAGTATTTTGCTGTTTTCATCATATATGTTTTGTACATCTTTGTTCAAATTTATCCCTGAGGAATTTTTTTTTGGGGGGGGCAGGGAAGACAGGATGTTCTGTATATGGTATTTAACAATTTTCTATTTTTGAGTGCTATTATTATAAAGAAATATAACTGAATTTTATATTGGCCTTATAACCTATTGCCTTACTAAATTTACTTTTTCATCCTGGTATTTTTTTGGAGGTTCCTTAAGATTGTCTATATCATCTTTGGAAAAAAGTAGTATATCTTCAGATAACAATGTACAATAAAGTTAAAAGAATATTCAAGTTTGCAACTCTCAGCCTTAATGCTTCTATAGTCAGATAATAACTTCTACTCATGTTATGAAACTCAGAATATTATTAGACTTTATAAACAGTTAATTATTGTTTAAAGAGATTTAAAGAAATAATAATGTATTTGGCATATCCCGTAGTCTTCATTCCTCTGTCTAGATCCAATTTTCCATGTAGTATCATTTTCTTCCTGCCTGAAGAACGTCTAAACTTTTTTTTTTTTTTTTTTTTTTTTTGAGAAAAGCAAGTTTGAGGGGATGTATTTGCTCAGCTTTGGATGTCAGTAAATGTCCATTAATTTGCTTTTTTCCCCTGCGAACAGAAACTTCTGTTGATAGGTTTTTTGTTTGTTTGGTTGGTTTTTGGTTTAATACTTCGAGAATATAACCCTATTGTCTTCTGACTTGAATTGCTTTTGTTGAAAAGCCTTGCTGTGGTTTTCCTTATGTTTCATCTGCTTGGTTCATTCAGCTTCCTAGATCTGTAGTTTATGCATTTTAATTGCTAGAAATTTTGTCCATTATTCCTTCAAATATTTTTTCTGTTCCTCTCATCTTCTTTCCTCTCCTTTTGGAACATTAATTACATAGATACTAAACCAATGGAAGTTATTCCACTGATCCTCTGTTCATTTTTTCTCCAACTATGTTTCAACTTGGATAATTTTATGGCGATGTCTGAAGACTATAAATTGCGCTTGTATTTATATCTGATGTCTTCCATGCTCATACTTTCTTTCCACCTCCTTGAATATATTTTACTATACTTGTCTATTAATTCCATAATCTGTGCCATTTCTGCATCTATATCTAAGTTTTCTACTCATTATAGGCCTGATTTTCCTTCTTTCCATGCTTAATAAATTCTAGATTGACTTTCAGACATTGCAACTTTTACATTTTAGGGGCTAAATTTTTTGTATTACCTTTAATATTTTGGGGGCTTTATGTGGGATGTAGTTACTTTGAATTACTTAATTCTTTTGTCTTGCTTTTAAGTTTTCTTAGGCAGGCTCAGAAAAGTGAAGTCCAGGGATTATTCTGATTTTTTACCATCATTAATTTCTTCATATGCATGCTCTGATCAATACTCAGCTAAGGACTCAAGATGAATTTTCTAGAAATCTCTGAAACTCTCTAGGAATTGCCCTCTCCATTCTGATACCCCGTCCACAAATTCTCACCATTTCAGTACCCCCAAAGTCCAAACTCTGTCTCCTCAACTCAGGGTAATCACTAGGGTGTTTTCAACTAAGGGTGTACGGGTTCTCTCTCCATGAACTGGCAATGGAAATGCCACCACATAAATAATGTTTGGACAACTGTAAGGTCACATTCTTTGTTTCTATTCTCTCAGGGGTCATTGTCCTGTGATAGTTGTGTCCAATAACTAAAAAATGTTGTTTCATATATTGTATTCACTTTGTTTAAGTCCAGTCTGTGTTACTCCATTATGACTAGAATGGAAGTTCTGTTGTTGCTTTTTAAACCCATTCCCAGTAATAGTCTGCTGCTACACAAGTATGCAATATACAACTCTCCAGAATGCAATGTAAAAACAACCTCCTAAATCCACTCCATATTCAAGTGAAATGGCAGCTCTAATCACCGTAACTATTTTATATCAAGTGTGTAGTCAAGTAAAACTCTTACTTTGGTAAGAATAATAACTTAAATATACATACTTCTTAGTTTATAAATGTTATGATCTCATTGTTTGAATATTTGAATAAGTTTTCTGATCAAGTCAATATTATAAAGGATTATTTGGCTTCTACAATAAACCTAAAACATAATTGAAGAGCAATGTCTATAGCAATTGCTCAAAAAACACTGAAGTAACATTTATAACTTGGTTCCTCTGAGAAGACACAACCGCAACTCTAACCAAAGGCACTAGGAACATATTTCCCTCATCTCTTATTTCAAGATGTGCCCATACTCATAAGGAAGATGGTGGGAGAACAAGGGTCAAGATAATAAAAATTTAGAAGGGGATGAGATAGAAACTAACTTGTATATTATATAATAACATAGGAACAGGCTTGTTTTCATGCATCTAAAGATATATTGCAGAAAGATCGCTTTAGTTAATCAGAGACTAATGAAGTTGGTCAAGATGGTGACCTGGTAGGATATGTTGGATATCTTCTACCAGAACAACTAGAAATCACCTATTTGTCAGACATACGTGGCGTGGAAGGGCTGGCCTGGGTGTCTGCAGACACAGCAGCAGCGATCACCACCATAAGGGTACACGAAGGCACTGAAGTTCAGTGTTGCATCATGGATCTGGGACACCCAGCCTCAGGTGAAAAAAGTTGCTGAGACAGTGGAATTGCAGGAAGAATTCCTGAGCCTCCCAGGAATCGCTCAGAGGGCAGCAGAGAGTTCACCAAGTGGGAATGGGACATGTAGCTGGGGAGAGGGTCCTGGCACAAAGCAGAAGGAGGACTACCCCCCCCCCCCAAAAGGACAATTATATAGGATGCCACCATAAATGGAAGACGGCTAGGGGACCTCCCCCCCCACCCCCACCACCATATTGCTCCAGTCAGAAGACTACCCACCAGAAATACAACTTCCAGGCATAACGGAAGAAGAGAGTCCCAGAAGGAACAAAATTTCAATGCTGTGCACAGTGCCACCCTGTGGATGGAGGTGAACTGCAGCCAGATTGCTGATTGTGGCCCAACGAAACGGTCCTTATTCAGAGCTAGGACACTGGGGGAAGTCTCTGCATCCCCCACACAAACTCCAACCCCAAAGGCTGAGCTCTCGGGTCCCAATGCAAGGTCCACCTAAGAACATCAACAAATCCAAACAGTGGTAGATTCCAAACACAAGTTAAGAAATTCCAGTGTTCAAAACAAGATCCTGGCTTCCATTGCACAAGCTGATACCCTATACAATGCCATCGCTGCAGGGAAATCTAACCCACAGAAACATAAACAGAATGCCAAACGGAATGAGAAAACAGAGAAATATGGGCTAAATGATGGACCCAATTAAAACACCAGGGGAAAATCTGAATAGAAAAGACATGTGCAAACTATCTGAGAATGAATTTAGAGCAATAGTAACAATCAAACTTACAGAAATCAAGAAAAAAAGAGAAGCAAAGAAAGAGAACAACAAAAAAGAGAAGAAATGAAGCAAGATAGCAAAGAAATGAAGACCACAAAAACTTAACTAAAGAACTGAATAGAGGAACTCAAGAGTAGGATGGATGACGCCTCCAATAGAATCAGTGAACTAGTAGATAGGGCAGAGGAATGCACTCAAGCAAACGAACAAAGAGAAAAAAGAATGGAAAAAAAATGAAGAAAGCAACTGTGACCTATTGGATAATATCAAAAGGAATAACACTCACGTCATAAAAGTCCCAGAAGGAGAAGATAGAGAAAAGGAAGGTAGAAACTGTATCTGAAGAAATAATAGCTAAGAACTTCCCTAACCTGAGGAATGAAGCAAGAATCCAGACTTGGGAAGCTCAAAGAGTTCCCAACAAAAGAAACTCAAACAGACCTACACATAGATACACTGTCATCAAAATGTCAAAATTACAAGATAAGGAAAGAAGCTCAAAAACAGCTAGAAAAAATATGGGTCACATACAAAGGAGTCCCCATACAACTGTTAGCAGATTTATTAACTGAAATTCTACAAAGCAAAAGGGAATGACATGATATATTCGAAGTGCTGAAAGAAAAGAATTTCCAGCCTAGTATACCCTGTGAGATTATCATTCAGACCTAAAGGAATGATAAAAAGCTTTTCCAATAAGAAAAAGTTAAAGGAATTCATCACCACAAAACCAGCTCTACAAAAAATACTAAAGGATGCTTTATAATGTATAAAGAAACACCACTTAAAAAATGGTAAGACAGCAAATATAAAAAGAGAGGCGGATAAGAAAATAAAAATGTGAATGGCTAGAATGAGAGTAAGACTAATCTGCTTTCAGATAAAAACAGGAATAGACATAGAATTCTTAATGGTAACTTACAGGTATTCTCAAAATACATCTCCGGGAAAAAGTAAAGAAGAAAAAACAAAAGGAAAAAGAATCAAAACATAACTACACTCAACCCACCAAAGAGAAATTGAAGAACAAAAGCACAGTTTATTACCAAGAAGACAAATTACAAAATGTCAATAAAGAGTTACATATTAATAATCATCCTAAACGTTAATGGATTAAACTCATCAATAAAATGATGCAGGATGGCCAAATGGATTAAATAGTATAACCCAAACTTCTACTGCATGCAGGAAACTCACTTTCTTTCAAAAGATAGGCTCAAAGTCAATGGCTGGAAGGCCAGACTACAGTCGAATGGCAACCAAAAAAAGCAGGAAAAGCTATACTTATTGGGATAAAATAAACTTCCAACTAAAAAGCATAACGAAAAACAGAGAGAGACATTATATAAAGATTAAAGGATCATCCAGAAAGAAGACATAATTGTTATGAATATACATGCACCAAATGAAGGGGTATCCAAAATATTAAGAAAGTATTATTAGAATTGACAAGACATACACAGCAACACAAAAACAGTAGGAGACTTCAACACTCCACTTAGAACAATGGACAGATCAACCAGGCAGAAAATTAACAGATAAACAACAGCTTAAAATGACCATTTGGAACAGCTGGATCTAATAGACATATACTGAACACTTGATCCAACAACTACAAATTTCACTTTCTTCTCAAGTGCTCAATGGAACATTTTCAAGGGTTTATCATATGCTGGGATACAAAATATGTCTCAATAAATTTATAGGTATTGAAATCATACCAAGCAACTTCTCTGACGACAACGGCTTAAAACTAGAAATCAATTCCCAAAAGAAAGTTGGTAGACAAATTAATTTCAGACTAAACAATATGTTTCTGAGTGATTCTTGGCTAAAAGAGAAAATCAAAGAGGAACTTAAAAAATACTTAGAGACCAATGAGAATGAAGACACAAGCTACCAAAATCTTTGGGATGCAGCAAAAGCAGTACTAGGAGGGAAGTTCATTGCAATCCAGGCCCACCTCAAGAAACAAGAAAAATCTCAGATAAACAATCTAATCCTACATTTAAATCAAGGAGACAAAGAAAAACAATTATAGCCAAGAATCAATAGGAGAAAGCAAATAACAAAAATTTAAGCAGAAATAAAATGGATAACAAAAAGATAATCCAGAAGACGAACGAAACCAAAACTTGGTTCTTTGAAAAATAAAACAAACTAGACTCACCAAGAAAAAGGGAAAAGAAAACTCTAATAACTAGAAGCAGAAAGGAAAGGGGAGAAGTCACAACAGATACAACAAAAAAACAAAATATCCTGAGACTACTAAGAACAGCTCTATGCCAGAATAGTGGACAATCTTGAGGACATGGACAGATTTTTAGAAAAACACAGTCTATCAAGATTGACCCTGGAAGAACTGGAAATCTTGAATAGAACAATCACAAGCAAGGAAATCAAAGAGAAAACCAAGTCTCCCTAAAAATAAAAGCCCAGGACTAAATGGCTTTCACAAAGCTTTTAACCAAACCATCAGAGAAGAATTGATACCTATTCTTCTCAAACTCTTCCAAAATGTCAAAGAACAGGGAACACTCCCAAATAGTTTCTATGAGGCTAACATTACACTGATGATATCAAGGCTGGTAGAGATGTCACCAAGAAAGAAAATTATAGACCAATACTGCTAATGAATATAATGATTATAAAATTCTCCACAGCAAACTGAATGCAACAATGTATCAAAAGGATCATCCGTTTTGACCAAATGGGATTTACCCCAGGGATGCAAGGATAGTTCAACATAAATAAATCTATCAATACAATATGCCATAGCAACAAGAGCAAGGAGAAAAAAACACATTATCATATTAATAGAGGCAGAGAAAGCTTTTGACAAGAACGAACCATCATTTATGATAAAAATTCTACATAAAATGGGGACAGAAGGTACATGCCTCAACATAACAAAGACCATATATGAAAACCAATAGTTAACATCATAGTAAAGGGTCAAAAACTGGAAGCGAGAAATTGCCTCTAAGGTCAAGAATAAGGCAAGGCTATCTACTGCTCCCACTACTATTTAATATCATACTGGAGGTCTGAGTCAGAGCAATTAGGCAAGTAAAAGAAATAAAAGGAATCCAAATTAGAAAGGAGGAAGTGAAGCTAGCATTATTTGCAGATGAAATAATAATATATCTTGAAAGCCCTACAAACTCTGTCAAAAATCTACCAGAACAAATCAATGAAAACGATAAAGTATCCGGTTAACAAAATCAATGAACAAAAATCCACTGAATTCTTACAAACACACTAGAAAAAAACAGTCAAGAAAATCACACCATTTAAAACAGAAGTAAAAAGAATCAAATATCTTAGAATATACTTAACAAAAGAGGTGGAAGACTTGTACAATGAAAACAACATTCGCTCTTAAAAGAAATAGAAGAGGACACAAAGAGATGGAAAGACATTCCCTGCTCATGGTCGGGAAGAACCAACATTGTTCAAAATAGTCATCTTACCTAAAACGATATACAGATTTAAGGCAATCCCCATTAAAATCTCATGGGCTTATTACAAAAATCCTAAAATGTATATGGAACAATGAAAGACCTCAAGTAGCCAAAGCAATTATCAGGAAAAAAATAAATATGGAGGGATTACATTTCCAGACATTGAGCTATACTACAAAGCAATATGATCAAAATGATATAGTATAGGAATAATAACAGAGACACAGGTAAGTGGAATAGAACTGAATCATCACACATTGACTCACATACATACAGTCAATCTACAACAAAGAAGCCAAAAGCATACTATAGAGAAAGATAAGTCTCTTCAACAAACAGTGCTGGGAAAACTGGACAGACACATACAAAAGAATGAAGCTAGATCACTCTCTAACACCATTCACAAAAATTAACTCAAAATGGACTACGGGCTTAGACATAAAACTAGATACCATAAAATTCTTGGTTGCCAACCTAGGAAAGACATACCATGTTATCAGCCTTAGAGAGGCCTTGGAGGACTCAACCAACATCAAGAGAAACAAAAAGAAAAAAAAAAATAGGACTACATCAAATGCTAAAGTTCTTCACAGCCGAAGAAAAACTCACCAAAACAAAAAGATAACCTACTAACTGGGAAAAGATATTTGTGTTCCATACTTCTGACAAGGGCTTAATACCAAACTATACAAAGACAGAAAAACAGGCAATCTAACCAAAAAATGGGAAAAGAAACTGGAGAAACTTTTTTGAAAAAGATAAACAGCCAAAGGCATATGAAAAGATGTTCCTGCTCACTGGCTATGAGGGAAATTCAAATCAAAGCAATAATGAGACATCACCTTACACCTGAGAAACAGGCTATTATTCAAAAGTCTGGAAACAACAAATGTTGGAGAGGATATGGAGAAATTATTGGTGAAATTATGAGTGAAAACTGGTACAACCCCTATGGAAAACAGCATGAACATTGCTAAAAAAGTTGTAGATGGAAATTCCATATGATCCAGTCATTCCACTTCTGGGTTACTCAAAAACACTATTTCACAGAGATTTATGTACCCCCAATGCTTAGTATAGCCCTATTCACAATAGCTAAGAATTGGAAACCACCTTAGTGCCCAAGATCAGATGAATGGATAAAGATGTGACAGACACAGACACACACACACACACACACACACACACACACACACACACAATGCAATACTACACAGCTCTTAGAAGAGATGAAATCCTATTATTTGAATCAACATGGATGGATGCAGAGGTGATTATGCTAAGGGAAATTAGTCAAAAGAAGATAGATACTAGATGACATAGGTGATGAATAGAATATAAAACTAAACCTTGGACACTTGCAATAGAACTGAGGTTAACAATAGGGAATGAGACAGGGGGTAGGTTTAGGTGGTTAAGTGCTGGTGGGGTCCACTGGACAACGATGAAGAGCACACTTGGTGATTTGGTGGAGGGCAGGGTGTGTTGTTATATCTAAGGAATAGAGAAACTGCAATATGGGGAATCTTCACATGTGAGTTCATTTGAATTTGTAAAACTAAGTTACTGCAATAAAAAAAAATTGGAAAAAAATATGATAGCAAAATGAAATGTACTTACTCATCCAACTCTTCTTCAGTTTTAGAACTATCAGCATAGAGGTACTTGCTCATATCCACAGGTCTTAAGTTTTTTCTTTTTGTAGACTGGGGAGGAGAATCCTTTATCATTTCAGAGGTTTCTGGCTCATCAAATGGGTTCAAATATTGTGGAGTCTGTAACTCCTTAAAGGGACTATAGGTGTTATTATAAAAAGATTCTTCTTTTTTAGGTGAAGTTGTTTCTGTGATTGGTTCTATAAAACAAGGGCAATATATAATATCAAGTTAGTATTAACTTATTTTCTTTCATAGCTAGTGTTTTTTAAGTATACTGAATATTAAATAAATAACCTCTATAAAAGAGTGTAAAGCAATTACATGTTTTAGAGGAACTAAGTTCAGAAGATGCAAATTTTGCTTCATTCATAGGTTTGCTTCTAAAAATGGCATCTTTGGATTAATGCTCTTGAAGTCTCTAGTGGTATGCCAATTTTGAAAATTTTAATATTCTCAGAGTTTCAGTATCCTATTCTACTTATTTTATTTCACTATACTGGCTTGCCATCACTGATAAATAATAATTTTTTTGTTTTATGTTGATTCAAGTAGGTAGGGAGGCATTTCAGAGGAATTAATAAACCTATGGGACTAACAGATGGCAAACTGATCTGATAAAATAGTTTAGGGTGAAGGGGCCCGAACTAAGGTCGAGTTTCTGTTTTTCAAAGAACATAAAATAGATTAAGGTTTGAAAGTATCTTTGGCAGTTACACAAGGACAGACTACTTAAATCTAAAAATTCACTAGGGACTGAATAAAAATATACTCTTATATAAAAATAAAATATATACATATAAAATATATATATAAAATAAAAATATACAACACTGAAATTATTTTGCAAATCTTCAAAGAGCAATTTTCCGTATATTCTAAGACGTCAACTCTTAAGAACTTTTAATGAGATATTTGATATTTTTCAATATAATTCAGATTTCATAAAATTCTATAATGCATAGGAATAATAATTTTTAGATCAAAATATTACATTAAAATCATACTGACAAGCTGATAGACATGTTACACTAAATTCTTCTAAATTTTATTATTTCAAATATCATTTGAAAACAAAGCTATTCTTAAAAATAAAATTCTGATAGCACAAAAGGCTATCATGCTCTCCCATGTAATTATGACATGTTTAGTACCAGCTTTTTAAAAAATGCTTATTAGAATTTAAAAAACAAAACTAGAAACTATAATAAAAGTGTCCAGAATTTGAGCATGGATTTTGCTGATAAAAATAAATGTTTTCCCAAATTGAAGAAAATTTTAGACAGTCCAAATCAATAGTTTAAAATAATTTTAACTGAGCCATGTAACTCTATCAAAATATTCTAAGGCAGAAAATGAGTTACTGAACTCTAAAGAAAAATAATTGTTTCATCGGTGACATTTCACACAATTTATTTCATTTAGTATAAAAATTTCAGGCGTGCCCTGGTGGAGTAGGTCTGCCACCTCTGACTTGAGCACAGTCTGCACATATCACAAGGATCTTGGGTTCGCATCCCAGGACTGGGGAAAACAACCAAAGATGACAAATTTTTAAAAAATGAATTAAGTGCTTCCCCCTCCTCTCTCTTCTTGTCTACTTGCCTACTCACTTTCATTCCTTCCTGCACCTTTCCTTTAAAAAAAATTCATGATCGACATGCCTTTATGACTTTCATATTTTAAAATCAGACTACTTACACTTTAGACATCAGCCCAGAAAACTTATTTTATCTTTATACTGAAAAATAAAAACTCAAAACTGAAATTCCATATACCATGGTGAATAAGTTTAAAAAAGAATTCATGTAATTATAAAACATCGATACTGAAATAAATTTAATACACTCTATGCTAGATATGTTACCATGTATTTTTTAACACTAGGATAATATTCAAAATTTATACCACTAGAATCTTTATAAGTGAAACATTTACTTACAGTATAGAGGGAGACTGCAAAGTTTTTGTCTATTCATTTTTTTATTACCAAATACCAAGCCTCAAATGCTTAAGACACTGATAAAACAAGTTAATGGAAATAAGATTTTCATTTTTAATTTTAGAAAGAGAATTGCAAAATTAGGTCTAAGCAAACTCATTAGTTAAAAAATCAGAAGCAAGAAAGTTTTCAAACTATAAGAGCAATATTTGAAGTTAATAGTCTGGCAACAATGGAGGACTGAAGACAAGATTATTCCAAATAAAAGCTAATGAATACACTTAATAACTTTCTAAAAGAGTCACTGAAGCACAGAATGTCATGAATCTAAGAAGAGACTGAGGCTGTAAAATCAAAAAGAACCATCTAAACTACTATAACACATATTTTTCTTCCCCAAATATTAGTCACTTTACTTGACACAAATTTTTAATCAATAAAAATTGGTTTCTAGGAAGAGAAGTATTCTTCTAAAATAATACCTATTCCAAGAACTCTGTAAGATGTATAAAGAAAATAACAGGTTGTCAAATTTATTTTTTTTAACTTTATAGGCATAATTAAAAATTCTAAATCAGATTGGCTAACTTCTCCTAAACGACTAAATAGGAAAACAGTATTAGGTGTTATCTGCTATAACCTTGTATACCCCAGAAAACAGACTCACATATATATTTTTTTTAATTACTAAAATTTGATTTTGAAACGGAAAGCTCAAATACTGACACCTCAAAATATTTTAGTAATTTTTTTTAAACTCAATATACTCAAGTGTATGTAGTACATGACCAAGAAGAAACTTTATGGTCAAAAGAAGATAACTGACATATATTTGAGAAATGGGGAATCTGCACACATGAGATTGCTTTATTTAGTAAATCAAAGTTACCTCAATAAAAATTTTTAAAAAAGAAAACACCTGATTAGGAATCTTAGCTCCAACTACACCTCCATTTATTTAAAGTTCTTGTTCAAATCACTTAGCTCCCTTGAGCCACAGCTTTCTCATTTACTAAAAAAGACAGCTGAACTACTAGATTATTTATAAAATTAATTGCAACCATGAAGATTTAAAATATGTTCTTAAGGTGCACCCTGGTGGAACAGTGATTAGATCAATCACCTCCAAAGAAGCACAGGCAACATACCCCAGGGTTAGAGTCCGGCAGCTAACAACCAGTGTGAACAACTAAATAAAATAAAATTCTACTTCCTCATATTTCTTCCTGTCTGCCTGCCTACTTACCTCCAAACCTGCCTGCACCTTCCCTTTAAAAAATAAAGTTCTTTATTTAGTTCACAAACAAAATTAAATCTCATTAATTTCAACTTAATTATTTAGAATCTGGTAAGAAAAGAGAAAGTAAAGGAAAAGAAGAAGTGGATCACAAAATGACATTGCTCTAACAGAGTGAATCCTGAAGCTGAAACCTCATTTTCATCAAGACAGGCAAGTAGCAAAATTCTTTAAAGGGCATAAAGATTTCATAATACCAGTCTAAAAGAGGTGTAACAGTGGTTAAATTATTCTTGCATTTACTTTAAGCAAACTGTTCAATTAAAGAGTTCTCTCTTCTTCAATAGCTCCTACCTGATAAGACTTTCAAAAGTTCAAAAGTACTTCATAAGAAAAATGACACAAGAAAAAAGAAATCCCAGGTTTTATTCCTTATAAGTACACTGCATAACAGTGGCTCTCAATTTTCTTCTGCTCCATGTTATTGAATCATGCACAGCTTACTCTCACTCTGACTAATTCTCAGGCAGAGACATATAGTGAAGAGTGGAGGCACTCATCAGACTCTCTGAGGTTGGAAGCAGAGGAGATATATAAACGGAGAAGCCACTCTACCACCGCATCAGTACGGTCCACAACCTGGCCTTACTTAGTAAATCAAACTAATGAGACTTCACTGTGTGTCACTGAGGTAAAATACTGTTATTTCTAATTTTAGACCTTTACTTTCATTTTGACCAAACTAAAACAAAATTTAAAAAATAAGCCCTACATTAGTATCTACATAAGGTTGCCTTTTAAAAAACAATTTCATAGGAGCCACCTAGAATTGCTGATAAACTACAAGCGGTATTGCATAAAATAATGTAATTATTAACAAAAATTGCTTTATGAGGTTTTAAAAAATTATCTTCCTGTCCTTACAGTTCAAGAGAACTCGTCAATATAGAGGCTTTGAAAGTAAAAAATAAAACTTATTACCTTCTGAGTCAGGATCTCCAAATGGATTTAATTCAGTTATATCAGGATCACCAAAAGGATTTAAATTCACTGTGGTCAAGTCCTTTCCTGCTTCATCCAAAAAGTTAAGTTTGTTGATAAGCTCTGAAAATAAGCATACATGTTAGTACGTTATGTACTAGTACATTATGGTTACAGTATTAGTACATTACGGTTACAGTTAAGTAGGCATTGTCGATCAATCATAAATATTTCAAATTCTAAAAAAAAAATCGCACTAACACCTGCAAATAATAAGATAAAGCAATGGCTGAATGCCATTCAAGTATTTTGTAGCATACCAACATATTCAAATAAAACAAAGTTTACATGTATATTAATTTGAAAATTATATCAGATAATGAACCAGAGAAACTAGTTAGATCCAATAAAAAAGTGTTGGCACAGTTTTTTAGAAAAAAATTCTTTATCCCTAAATATGAATAATTCCAATGTGTTTAACACAACAATGTTTTTAAACTACAGTTATGATAAGCTAATTGAAGAGCTATCATGTTATACGGAGAATTATTATCTTATAATAAAAATCACTGCCTGTGAAGGATCCTGATACAAAGCTTTGCTAAAGATGATAAATCCTGTTATTCTGTTGCCTGTTGGTGCACTACAAATTACCAAAGAAAACATTCAAGGAAAAGCACAAAGATAAAACTGACAGCTAAGTACAGACAGGAGTCAAGAGGTAACAGGTCACAGTAAATACAGGCAATCAGAAGCAGAAAGAAAGGAAGAAAGCTCTTAGACCTTCAGAGGAACTGGCTGATTTAGCTGAAGGTATATTTGCTTGCTTTATGCAGTCATCTTGATCTTCATCTAAGCTGCTCAGAGCATTCAATTGGTTTACAATTTCTGTAAACAGAAGCCAGTCGAGACAAATGTAAGGTAAGGTCATTTAATTAAGAGCCATAGACGCATGCTGTTATTCAAAAAGATAAAGAAAGGGGATGTTTGGTTAATCAGGAGACTATATTCAGAGGATGTTATTTTGAGGAACTATAAAAGATGTATTTAAATGAAAGTTATGCTGTATTCATAATTTAAAACACAAAACATTTTTATTATCAAAACTTATATTAGTAATATAACAATTATGTTAATAAACACAAAACAAAGATAATAGCCCAACAGATTGGCATTGGCTTTCAGCAACCACAATTTGCATTTGTAAAATAGTGCTTAAACACGTATATTGAAAACAAAAAAGAATGCTGAATTATAGAAATTATGTTCTATTTGTTTTATAATATTCTAAACTTAAACTAAAGGTTTTAAGTATACATTTGCATGAAGCATGAACATTTGTTCACTCTCTAGAATTTTAAAAATCAATTCAAAATAAGAAAAGCAGGTAATAGTAACAATTTTCTACTCTTGTTTTCTAAAGAATCTGTTCTTATAAGGCAACTTCTTGGTGTTTGTTTTAGAAAACCTTATAATTTAGAACAAAGAGACAAGGATGGAGAGAAAATTCTTATTAAAAATAAGATGAACTCACTTTGTGCATAAATAGAATTTCTACATAAATATTTTTTACATATACTGGCAACTTTGAATGTATACAATTTTCATTCAGTAGGTGAAAATTAGCTTGGAAAAAAATAATAAGGGCCTATTAATGTATTCCATTTAGTCTTTACTGTTTCCAAAGTTGCAACCTGGAAATGATTTAGGAAATGATTAGGACAAACCAAATAGATCCAGATTATTCAAGGGAATGGAAAAAAATGGCTAAGAAAATTGTATATTCAGCATTAAAAATGCTCTTTAACATAATAAATCTAAGTATACATTCTTATTTGAATCAAATAATAGAATGCACAGTTGTAATAAGGATGCCTTCATCTATTAATTTGTTGTTACATATTTACAATTCACACAAATATATTTACAATTTATTACTCTGTACCAATCACTGTGCTTGGGAAACAAAGGTGACAGTAACTAACAGTTATGTACTGTCCTCCTAGAAAGAATATTCTATAAAGATACAAATTAATATTGAGACAAACCTATTAAATGATTACTGGACTATCAGGCAGTCAGAAATATTATTGTTATTTTATAGCTCTCTAAGCTAAAGACATATGAAAACTTAATAAACACATTCATTCTCTAGTTACCTGAATTTGACTAGCAAGAACTGAATATTGAGAAGTTATATGGTGTCTTTTTCCATTTTATTGTGCCACTAGTTTTAAACCCCATCAAATGTAAACTAACCTTAGCAGATTCCTAAGTAGATAGAATTCATTCACAATTAGATGTTTTACTTCCAACTACTAGCCATTTTAACTTAGTAATTTTTAGCAAAATACCATAGAGTAGTAGAGGATCAATGTTAATTGATTACAATTGCATAAATAGTTATTTAATATTCATTACTAGCTGTGTATTTTTTTAATTTGAAAATGGCTTATTTTTAACTTTGAAAATATAAAAACGATAACAGCAGCTAACATTTATTAAGCAGTGGGAAGGACTCTGTATACTTAATCAGAATTAATAACTATCCTGAGATATCATTAGTAATATATAAATCTCATCATGTATCATGTATCATTTATTTGCATTATATCACCAGATGTGCAATTACTAGGTTAATTTTTTTTAAACAATGCTTAAGGAGTTATTTTCTTTACACAGCTATATATTTTAATTATTTTTGTATTCTTAGATGAAACCTTAATGAAAGAAAAAATCAATCATTCATTTATGAATATTACATAATAAGTATGATAGGGAATACTGAACAAATACTAGACTTGGTCCGTACCTTCAAAACAATATTCCATAGAGCTTTAGATATAATGTGGGTATATAGTTAAATACTATCAAAATGATTATATTACATGACCAAATTTTTTACACTGTCATTTTTCTAAATGTTTGGAAATCCCTCTCCCTCATCATGCTTTTAGGGATATCTAAAGCCATGATGACCATTTCCTCATTAAATAACCCAAATAATTTCTTCTTTTATCTGATTACAAGTTGTCTATCCTATCCTAGTTTTCATACTTACCCATAGCTTAAATAAATCTTTATTTCACTTCTAGAACTTTTGCTTCTAGCACTTTCAATCATATTAACACAGTGAAAAGGTAACTTTAAATAGCTGTATCAATGTTCTCTTGATTTGGTATGCAAAAAAATGTTGACCCAAATAATATAGACTCATCCAAAGAAATACCACTTATCCATTTAATAAACATTTATTAAATAGCTATTACATGCCTGTGCTAATATCTCTCCTCATGGCTTTAAATTTTTCTGAGACAGAAAGACAAGCAAAGAACATATAGTACATGATAAATATTATGACTGAGATTATATAGATTATATGAAATTGGAAGAGAGGGATATAGCTTAGTCTGAAATCAGGAAGGTTTCTTGGATTTATCTAAATTTGAGCTAACAAAAGACATATAGACATTATATTATTATTAAAATAAAAGAACAAAGAAGGCTATTTCATAAGGACAAAAGGGAAATATGATTACATGAAATATTTGAGGAACTATAAAATGTTTGGGTTTAAGATGCCAGGCTTGGATAATGAAATGAGATGAAGCTGGCAAAGGTCCTGTCGTGAAGATTATTCTGACTGAATAAAGAATGTGAACTTTGAGAGCTAAGAAAATCCACTGAAAGATCAAGTGTATATTTTAGAAACATCATTCCAGCAGCAAGATGGAAGCAATATTTGACAAAAACAGGATAGGAAGCCAGATGAGTAGTTCACCATCACTGCTCCATGAAAAGAGACTAATTAAGAAATAAATTAAGAAAAATTTGATGATTAATTTGACACTGAAGATAGGGAAAGGAATCTAGAATAAGTGCTAGGTTTCTGTTTGAGATGGCACTGTGCTGGCGAGTATTTAATTTGGGCATACCAAGCTATAGGTACATGTGAAACTTTTCATGGAAATAATTCAATTAGCAGTTGCATATGCAGATCTATGGCCTAAAACATACAACTTTGTTATGTATTGCTCCTTTGAAAAACTTTACTGTTTCATCCAGATTTCCTACAATGTGTTCTACATTTCTATTCAGAGCAGTTAAAAATTTTTAATATTTGCAATAAAAATTTATTACTAAACTTTTAAAGTAGGAAGCTTTTCCAACAATATATAATCCTGATGGAAAAATTTCCTGGCACAGCATATTTATTTAATACTTGAGTGCTTAATAAAGCCTGTTTCATTAAAATTTTACCTTTGAAAAATGCTAATAGTTTTATACAATAGTATAAACAAATTTATACACTAGAGTTACTCAAATTGAGCAATAAACTAGTAGCATAGAACATTAAGTTATAACAGTGTGTTAGTCTGGACTTGCTTCATATTGGTGAAAAAAGAAGGAAAACTAAATTAGGGGCAGGAAATCGAAGCAAAGGGTCAAGTTATTTGAGACTCTCCTTTACTGTTAGGAAGCAAAAGAAGATAGAAATTGACCACCAGAGATTATCACATTGAACAAAAAAAGGGAGCATGGTGGTAAGGGTTGGCACAAAAAGTAGGTGGCTTTTTCCTTTCAAGAAATCTGTAGTTGAGTTAAAAGAAAAAAAAAATAATAAATTATCTTGAGAAATAACATACCTATATATCTTATAACATTTTTATTCTTTTCACCAAAGAATAACAAGATTCAGTAGAGATCATCTCTATATAAGATGGTCTAAAATAGCAACATTTCAACTTCCTGGCAGAGATAAACGTCCAAAGATGTTGCTTTTCTACAAGTTTTAGCCCGTAAATATTTGATTTGTGGATTCCACAAGTTAACGTGATTATTAATCTATAGTGAGTCATATGGAAGAGGAAGGAGTTAGTACAGGCAGAAAAGTAGACATTGAGCAGTTTACCTGGATCTTCAATCCCTTCTTCTTAATTAAATAATTGCCTCAATGGCTTATAAATATGATTAAGTTGCTCATGAAATTTTCTGAAAAATTTTTATACCACTAGCCCTTCTGGCTAGATTCTCTTCATCTTTAAATCAAAACAGCTTTAAAACACAGTAGTCTGCAATTTCTCACCTACCATTTATTCAACTCAATGCAATCTATTTTTACCCATTCTACTTAGTGAAAGTACTCTCGCTGAAGTCACCAATGTGTACTTTAATTGGAAAATAACTTAGATAGCTCCCAGGTCTTACAATACTTGACTTCTGTATGAATAAACATAATTAGCCATTCCCTCCTTCTGTACCTTCAGGGATACAGAATCCTCTGGCTCTGATTTCTATCACTTTGGTAACTTTGTCTTGGTCTTCTTCAATGATAACTATTTTTCCTTCTGCATCTTAAATATTATTATTCCCTAAAACTCCATCATAGTTTCTATTCCTTTTTTCTTCCTAAATCTGCTCATGATGGAGTAATTCCTCTATTCTCCTGGTTTAGATAACATAAATGCAGGTATTTCTCCAATATGTCCTGAGTAGCAAGTTTGAGTTTCCAAGTGCCAAGTGGGCATTTCTAATCTAATAACACTAGACACTCTCCTCACACCCTAACCATATAAAAAATGGGATACCTGTGAATCTAAGTCATGTCCCTATTTTATCTCTAACATAGCACCTTTTTTAGCATAGCTGGTATTTAATATATGTTATAATGAATGAATGAGTGAATGAACTGAATAAGAATCATCACTTGGCATCATGTTTATAGGGGCAGGAAGATGTATTTTAAAATAAAGAAATACTATTTTTAAAGAAATAGTATTTTAAAATCTATTTGTCTATGTGTCTGTCATGTATTTATGCACATATCTACTCATACATTTCAATTATCTACAGAAATGTTATCCTTTAAGCCACCATCACAAAATTTGGTGACTCAAAACAGAAAAAATTCTCTCAGTTCTACAGGTTGACTAGATTCAGCTGGGTGATTTACTATAGACAGCTGGTGGTTGGGGTAAAGTCCTATTAACGTATGAATGGGGCTGGATGTCTAATATGGCATCTTGACTTTCATGTTTAGTGTTTCAGCTGAGAAGTCTAGAACAACTGGAGGCTACTGAGCATTTCTCTGCCCAGGTGACCTGTCCATGTGGCTAGTTTGGGGGTCCTGGTATCTAAGGGTAATTGCACTTTGAACATGGCAGCTGGCTTCCCAGAGTAAGAATCAAAAGAGGTCCAGGTAGTATCTAAAGGGTATTTTAAGACTTAGTTTCAGAAGCTACGAAGTGTCACTTCTACAACCAATCAGTATTTAAAAGTGACCTACAGGGTCAGCCTAGATGAGAGGGGACTACAAAAATGCAGACAATTGGAGACATGTTTCAAAGTGGAGCCATCTTTGGAAACTAGCACCACACAGTAGATCAACAAAACAGGAAGTTGGAAATCATTCATTTTCTCTCATTCAGTCATCTAGATTCACTCAAACTATAGCACTATATTTACTATATTTACTTCATTTAGTTGTTCACATTGGTTGTTACCTCCAGCCCCAGGTCTTGAACCCGGGACCCTGGAATGTATATAGAGCTGTTCCTAGGGTGTTAACCAGGATGCTAGGCCACCAGCGCATGCCCTAAACTGGATGTAACTTCTATACTAGCTGTAGTAAACTTTTCACTGAGAAGGTATGAAAAGAAAATTTGAGAATGGCAAAATGTAGGGTATGGATGGAGAAAATTCCCACATAAAAATAGAAATAAGTGAAATTAAGTATGTCAATTAGCAAGAAATAGAACTATTAAAAAGCAAATATTTTAAGATTACATCAACTAAAAATTATTTATAAGAAAAGTACTTAACATAGATAGGTTAAAAGTAAACTGATAGACAAACCAAGAAAATGTAAGTATAAAAAGGGCATAGGTTACAAATACCAACCTCAGGCAAAATTTCAAGGCAAGAGGTATTACATGGGGCAAACTGATAAAAATGACAATCCACAATAAAACTTTCAGAGAATAAATTTTGTGTACGAAATAATTTAGTGTTGAAGTTGTCTGTCAGAGATAAACTATACAAAAAGAATATAAACTAGATAATATCAATATAAAGCTCGGTCTAATAGCTTTAAATTGAACACAACAAATACACTATAAGTACAAAGATTATAGAAAATTTATAAAACAGATTATATATCTAGACTATAAAAATCTTCAGCCATATTTAAAAAAATTAAAATCTGACACGTTTCAGAATCTAATTTTAATGAAATTAAACCAGAAATAAATAAACAAAACCCATGATAAGACATACTCTCCTAAATAACTTTGGGTTAAATAAGAACTCAAAATCAAAACACAGAAATAAGTGAAGAGGGTATGGAGTAAAAGTAACTTTCCTACACTGTTGGGGGAATGTAATTAGTGCAACTTCTTAATCAAAGTTTAGAGATGCCTCAGAAAAATAAAGATAGAGCTACCACTCAATTCAGCAATCCCACTTCTAGGCTTGTGTCCAGAGGATACAAAAACACTAATTAGAAAAAACATGCATCCCTATGTATGTAGCAGCATAATTCAAACAGCTAAGAGATGGAAACAAATTAAATGTCCATCAACCGATGACTGGAAGAGAAGCTATGATATATATGTATAAAATCAATGGAAAATAAAAGTATACAAAAAGAATATAAACTAAATAATATCAATCTAAGCAATTCTTTATTAGAGATTTCTAAAAGTGAAGTGGGAGTGAAAGTGATTAGAAGTCAAGGAAGTTTTTGGCTAAGAAGTGGGTCATCCATGTGATCAGTGGAAATCTATAATCCAAGAGTTGAGGCAAAGACAAGCAATGGGTGCCATAGTGTTCTCTGATTCTGGAAAAATCATCAAATGATAAATAGATAATAGAAATCAAGAGATAACAAACCAGAAATGTAGAGTAATTTATTAGCTGAAGGAATTATCAATAAGTGCTTGGTTTTCATTCTAATAATAAAGGTTTGACTCAATCCCTTACATATAATAGCCAGATTCTCAATAAATATTTACCAATCAATACAAAGAGACTCTAACCACTTGACATACTGCCAGTTTGATCAAACCAGTTGTAATGTGTACATATTAGCTTCCAGATAGAAAAACACCTAAGATATATATAAATTCAAAATAAAGAATGCCTATATAATTTATGTGAATAAATGACCATGAAGTAGGAGAAGGTAGCCATTTCATTTCATTTCACTTTTATTTATAAAAGTTCTTTGATACACTGACAAAAGAAACAGCCTATTTAGGTTACTTTATTCTATAATCAGTAGCTCCAAGAAAGTTATGCTTTCTCAACTAACTTTGAACTTTATCTTACCTTACTAAAATCTATTATTGCCATCAGCATGACAGTTTTCAGAGAGCTAAGTGGTATATTACATTAGAAAGACTTATGGAAGAAACAAATACCTCAGTGAAATTGTTTTGTCCTGGGAAACAAGAATGAGTTTTTCAACTCTGAAAAAAGAAAAACTTGTAACTTAATGTTAAACCAACCTGTAATTTTTGCTGCCTTTTCCTCTTGGTTCACACGGTTCTCATCATCTTCTTCATTATCTTCTTCAAAATCATCTAAATTACCAATGTCAGCCTGCTTCATGCTCATCAAACTAGCCAAGCTTTGCATGTCTTCATCCCTACATCAATGATTTAAAATATAATAGTTCATTAAATGATGCTTGAAAAAGTATTGTTTCCTAAGAAAATATATATTTCTTTCTATAAGTTTTTTTAAACAATTTGTATAACAATACAGCAAAATCTAAATATTCATATGCATTGATTTTTAAATGGTATGTTTAGTGAGTAAAAAGTAAGTAGGATTACTAACTAACTGGCTAGGAATTAGTTTAATTCTATGCTGAAGATCTAAGAAAGACTAAAATTTTCTTCATGGACTTAAAGTGTGGCTTACTAATTATGAACTCTGTAAACAAAAACCTGTTTCAAAAAACAGTGGGACAGTTTACAAATTAGATGGGATCTACACTTTCAAATTTTAAAACTTTCAAAAGTAATTAGAATAGAAATTCTTAATGGGAAGTCCGTGAACATTTCTGAATTTGTGGGTAGAAGGGAAAAGAAGTAGTAAACTCCTATAAATTGTATTTAAATCTTATTTAAATGTACATTTTTCTCAAAGAGGTAGTAAGAGAAGAAACTATTATAACAGAAAAAGTACCTTAAAGCAAAGTCTAGTCTTTTCAAGAATTATAAGATGGAAAATTACCTGGCCTGATTATAAGATAAATACTATATATTCAATAAGGTATAAAAATGATTTTATCTTGAAATATTTAAAATATACATTAAATACTTTAAGGATAAAATAATTTGTTTTCTTGGGCCATTATTTCTACCTTAAATTTCAAATAAATTACAGTGAGTGAAATATAAGTCTAATGTCATATAAAAATTAATTTCAATCTGGTATACTTTCTCCAAATTCAGAAAGTCAGATTAAAATATCTTTTCTTGTGTTTTTACTATAAGAAAAAAAAGATAAAAATTCAGTTTCTTTCCTGAAAGGAATGCTATTCTTAACATTCACTTATCTTCAAAATATAAACTGGTTTTTAAATTCTTTACATTTTATTTTATATAAACTTAGAATTAACAAAATCATTTCCCCCTTTAAAAATATATTTAGTGACACAAAGTCTACATGAACAAAAAAGTTGTATTACTTTATAAAACTATAAAATGCTTACCCACCAATAGGGAAAAATGTCAAGATGTAACTTTCTTCTTTTTTTTTTAAATAAAGCAAAGGTGCAGGCAGGAGTAAAGGCAAGTAGGTAGGCAGACAGGGAGAGAAGGAAGAAGCATTGTATTTTATTTTTACTTAGTTGTTCACAACGATCATTTCTCTCCCCTCCCCACAAACTGGGACTTGCACATCAATGTATATGTGTGCCCTGGGCTCCTTCAGAGGGGACTGACCTAATTGCATTCCCACCAGGGTATGCCGTAACTATATTCTGTAAAATGTTAACTTGCTTTATTTTATGTCTTTAATTTTCTCATATTTTAACCTTATTTTTCTTTGAGAATGGTAACAAGGAAAAGAACGGGGAGGAAAGAGGGAGTTCAGGATGTTCTGAGAGAATTCTCCGCTCAAAATGAGACATTTGGTTTGATTTAATACCTCTCACCCAGATTTCCATGAATGGTGTTGATTTACTTACTGCTTTTAACCAGTGAAAGGAATTTCACCTTCCACGGATCTTCTCTGATTTGTTTTCTCACTTCTTCCTGTGTTTCCTTTCCTTTCCATTTTTGCTTCAACTTCAGGGTAAGATCTTTATTTTTAATTACTCAGTATTTAAATCTAAAATTTAAGGTCTTGAGATGAAATAGTATAACCGTGTATATTCTGCACTGTCTCCCTACCACACTCACTTAGAAATCAACTTTCCATAGAAGAGGCTTAATGTTATCTATGAAGTCATTTCCTGTCCTGGAGATGAGTACCAAACATCTCCTTTTGATTAACCCACAGAATCCAATTTAATCAGTCAAGTAGACATGGTCAATTACAGTACCCACATTCCACTAAGTCAAATATATTCAGAACTATGATTCCAATTGGATTGAAATGTCCATGGTTTTCTTCTTCCCCTCACCAAGTATATCATAGAATTTCCATTTCTTCTATTCCTGATCTTTCATTCCAAGTAGGTACTAATGCTTTCACTATACCCATAACATCCAGTTACCCTTTGACTTGACTGTATGTAACAACCAGGGTGATTGTTACTGTTTTTTCTGTTTTAGGTATATGTATCTCATCTTATCCAGTTAGAGTACTCTCTTAGGGAACTAAAACTAAGTATAGGAACTATCTTTGTACAACACCTATTCAGTGCTCAAAAAGTGGTTTTTGGGTACTCCCTAGCAGAGCAGCAGTTACATCAATTGCTTCAAAGGAGCAAGCCACATAGCCCTGGGCTCAGTGGGGGAAAACAATCAGTGTGAACAGCTAGGTAAAAATTTAAAAAAATAAAGATGCTTCTTCCTTCTCTCTCTTCCTGCCTGCCTACTCACCTTCATTTCCGCCTGCACCTACCCTTTTCAAAAAAGTGATTTTTGAAAAGGATAATGATTATAGTAAACCGATCATCTAACTATAACTTCCTATACAATATCTGGATGGCCAAGTCAAAGAAAATGAATTGGCAAAAATTCCTTTAGTACTTTCATCCTTCTTATCTTAAACTTTTCATTTTGGGTCAAGTCTCAGCTGCATCAAATATCTCTACAAATGAAACTGTCTTCTCTTTACTTAAACTGAAGGCATCAAAATATAAAATAAGCATATATGATATGCTATCATATACAATTTAAAATGTGAAACCTGCTGTAATCACTTTTATATTATTACTTATTCTCCAGAGTCAACAGAGTTAAATACAAAGGAGTTCATTTAATTCAGCCTCTGAAACAAAGAATGGCAAGAATGACTGGTATGTGGTAGGATGTTCAACTGTTACTAGTCTACTGAGCCAAAAAGCTATTTATCTAGTGTTTTCAAACACTCTGCAACAGTTTATTTGACAAAAGAAACTTACGTGGCCTTTCCTTCTCGAAGGAAAATGCAAGATAATGAAAACTGAAGAGTGGCAGATACAACTTTTTTAGATAATGGCTTGAATTTTAACTTAACATCAGTCTGTGTTGGCATAGGGCTTGCATACTGTTTCATGTTGATGTTACTAGTAGCAAGAGCTTTTCTTCGACCAGAAGGGGATTCCTGGAAGACAAAAATTATTTATGCAATATAGAGTTCTTTACTTTATAGAGAAATGCTTAAAATAACTATTTTAATAATATGATTAAATAACAATTGAGAATTTCCTTCTCCAATGAATTCCTATAACATACAATAATGAAATAAAAGAGTGATGCAGTTATATCACAGCTTTCATATCTTTATAAGTAAGACAGAAAACTGGAAAGAGTAACCCAGGCAGAAAAAAGGGGAGATTAGAATAAGTATTTTAGGAAAGGAAAAACAAGGGATTCAAACTATGACAGCAAGTCTCCAGGGTTCCTGTTAAAAAGAGAATCTAATTCAGGGCAAGGTATTAACAAGTATTCAACTGTTTTTCTCTTTTAATTATATTTAATGTAACATAATGGTATTTCTCCTTCCTGAATATCTTCATTATTTTTTAAAATAAAGCTCCTAATCTGGACAGCATTCTACTTTATTTTTGCTACTGTATCTGAAAGCTGTCGGGTAATTTGAGCCTTATTTCTTTCTACGGCTTTTTCTGTCACTCTAGACTATAGTTCCTCGCCCATCCCTAAAATCACATATATCAGGGAAGAAACAGTCAGTTTCCCTGATCCTTTGCCTGTGGTAGGCACTGCTAATTGACCAAGCAGATCTCAAAATTTCTTCTCTACATAGTCATTACCAATGTGTCAGCTATGGAACACCAAATGCTATCAAAGGTGTTTAACATTCCATTAAGAAGTTATCTCATTTCAGAATTAACCTTTACAGAGTAACAACTTAGAGAACAATGAAAACAGGACAGCAAAATAGTAACTGTGTATTAATTATGTATGGTGTCAGTTATGAGGAGGCAGGATGATGAATAAGACATATTCCCTTACTATGTGTTCTAGTGGCAAGAGGAAAATTTTAGAGATAGTAAAATTTATAAATAATATAAATCAGATGTCATATACCATCATATACCAGATGTCATATATCAATGTAAATCAGAAGCCATAAGCCATCATTCCTTAGGCTTAGTGGTTTGAGGGTTTAGATATAAATTTAAGGCCTAATTTCAAAGTTGCATGATCTAGAGTAAGTCAGAAACGAGCCTTGGTAACGTTCCTGATAAAATGAGAATAAACAGAAATATATCCTATCAAATTACTTAATCATCCAGCAAAGGCTGGAAAAATCACCATTATCCTTTGAATTATTATTTAATAAATCTTTATTTGTCCTACAAATTTTTCTAAAATAAGGGTATACTAATTTAATCAAAATATTAAAGCAGACTTTTAAAAAGACTGACATTTCTCTCAGCAGAACAAGTAAAAATGTAATGTAGCATCCCTAAAGAATACCTTGTTTTAAAAAGTGGTCTTATCTATCAGATTATGCACAGCAATATTATACAGAACTATTAGTGCATGTAGATACCTTATGAATGAATTTGAAAAATGCATCAAGTACTCGAGAAGGATTTAAGCCCTCTCAGAAGAAATACTTAAGAATATGCAAATGCCCTCAATTGAATCAAGTTGAACAGATGTGACTATCCCAAACAATACAAGTGTTCTTTCCCTGGTCGCTACTGTCAATCAAAGAATAAGATTAAGGTCCAAGGTTCTGACAATGTGCAAAATGAAAAAGTATGATCAGGGAGCATCAATTTATTACACTGATATGAACAATAATCTCTTATTGTACCTTTAGAATAGCTAACAACTGCTATATATAATGTAGGATTTAAAATCTGTTCTGAAAGCATGACATACAAATTGTCACATATATTTTCCTATTTTGTTTCACAAAGTACGACACTGATCCCTTAATATTAATTTTACAGCCAAATAATCAAACTATCAAAATTAGTAAAATAAAAAATTCTGAATTCAGGGTGTTTAAGTACTTGGTAAATTAATGCCTGGTAAAGAACAATAAATAAAAGTGACTAAATTCTAAACATAAGTAGCTGTACCACTTAATTAAGCAATTATTTGCTCAGCAACAATAAATAGGATACAATTATTTTGAGTTTACGATACCCACTCCTAATATTAACACAGCATCTCACTATAGTCTGTGTCATTGCTAAGAAAAGGGGTCTGAACGGTGTTTCTAGTAATTCTTCACACAGTTCAGACACTGTTTTTTTCCTTAAAATTACATATCTCACAGAAAATACATTTTTTAAAGAGTAGCAAAAGGTTTAAGAGTCTTTCCATAAATTTTCACTTCTTACAACCATCATATTTAAATCCTTAGCCACCCAATATTGTTTCTATTATTTTTATCCCCAGGTCACAAATCCCAGTCCATTGGTTTTACACAGGATCTACACCTTAGTCACCTTAGGCATAAAAGTGCATACCCAATAGTTATCAGTGCTATTATCAGTTCTATAAAGATGAATAACATAACTGACTATATTTCTATATGAGTATGTCTCTTACAGCTATAGTCCTTCCTTCTTTAAAGGAGGAGTGGTCAGTGAGGCTGAGAGAATTGAGAGTACTGTTGCCAAAGTGAGAGAGAGAGAGAGAAAGAGAGGGGGGGAGGGGAGGAGGGAAGGAGGGAGGGGGAGGGGGGGACGGAAGGCGGAGAGAGAGAGGAGGAGAAAAAAAAATAGATGACAAAAGTCAATGAGAAGATAAAGTATTTACATATGCATAAGACTACGTTTCTGCCTCTCTAGTCCTAGGTTTATAAATCTGTATGTAAATCCGGAATTATTTTGGTAATTATTTCAAAATTCCTAAAGAAGTCTTAAATTTGAGGGCTTATTAAAAAAAAAACAAAAATGAAACTAGGAGAGTTTGTTAAAAATTTAAATGCCTGGATCCCATTCCTAGAGACTCTAACTTAGTAAAAGTAGAGATGGGTCCAAGAATCTACTGCAGTTCTAAAAATAGAAAATACACTGTCTCGCTCCCATGACCATTTCCCCTATCCCCCACCACACACACCATTACTACCAGATGATTTCTGATCCAGTTAGTCTAAGATCATATTTTCCGAAATACTTTCCTTAGGACGTTCTTACATAAAATTATGTTACTTACAAAATCTTGCTCTCATTTTTCACAACAATTCTCTTTGTTATAAAATAGGCTTGGCCTATATAGTTCCATTTCTTTAAAATCCAGACTATTGTAGCTGAAATCAGACAAACCTGGATTAGAATGTGGCTCTAGCACTTGTTCACTGGTTAATCTCTTGCATATTTCTTCAAGTATCTGAACCTCAGTTTCATACTTTTAGACTGTCATGGATAACACCAATGTTAGTAAGAATGTAGAACAATGTAAACTCTTACATTGGTGAAGAGTTTCAAGAGATAAAGCCACTTAGAAACTAATCTGATATTACCCTGTAAAGTTGAGCACATGCATACCTTACAACTAAACAATTCCCACCCTAAACATATAGAGAAATTCTTGTATTATACAAAATTACCTAGTAGAGTACTTAGCATACAATAGGTACTTAATAAAGAACATTCATTATTAATATTTATGGTTAATTTAATCTGATTTATTAGAATAATTTTATCTTTTATCAATAGTCCCTTCCAGGATCACCAATTTTAAAGGAAAATAAATGTTTAACTCAATGCAGGATGTTTGCTTTGAAGTAATATAGTTACATCATTAAAATTCACACATGGACACAATATATTCTTGCCAGACCAAAAATGAATTCTCTACCTTAATATACTCTCAATGTTCTTCAGGTGGTAATGATACAAGTAAAACATGAATAATAGGTGCAGTGTAAAAAAATTTTATAACTAATAAGGAATAAACTGACTTTAAGATGAAAAAGCATTCCTATAAGACTCAATCTTCCTTACAATTATTTTTAAACATCACATATTTTACCAAAAAGGCATAGGTTATCTTAACAATTTGCCCCCTGAAACTAACATGACATATAGCACAATGGTAGCATGCAATATGATTAAATGGAGGTATTCTTTCATATTATAATGATGGAAAGCCCATCTTTTGCCCAAATTATTCAGGCTAGGGTTTTCACAGGGTAAAATTCATTGTAAGATGCTTCATTTATTATATACCCCATGATAAAATTAATATAATGCCTCTCCAGTTAAAACATTTGCGTTTCTCTTCCTATTAAATAAACATCATGCTAGAAGCTCAAATTTCTCCCCAATAAGAGGACTAGAAAGGAGAGGTAGAGGAGAAGTCTAGATCTTAAGATTTTTAAGAGCTTTATTACATAGAATGTTTTTAAAGATTTCTATCATGTATGAAACTGAAAATTAAGCAGGCTATTATCACTTGACTTTTTAAATTCTGACCTATATTATGTATATGCTAAAGTATAAAACATGTAGGTACTATTTTATTAATAATAAAATGAATAATAAAATGAATAATAAAAATAAAAAGAAACAGAAAGCTACCAATATACCTTAAAAACCTCACGTCTCTTCTCAAATTGCATCACTCCCATTTCCTCCTTTAGAAGTGACTAGCACTCTAATTTCTGGGTTATTCCTTCCCTTCCCTTTTTCAAAACTGATCACTATCTGTGCATGTATTCCTGTAGAATCTATTGCTGAGGAATCAATAAATGAGATGTGGAAGAGTCATACAATGGAATAGTACTCAGCCTTGAAAGGAATGCAATTTGAACAAATGCTACAACATGGATGAACCTTAAGGACAATGTGTTAAATGAATAAGCCAAAGACAAAAGTTCAGATATTGTGTGATTCCATTTTTTGTGAATAGGCAAATTTATAGACACAGAAAATAGAATTGAGGCTACCGGGTACAGGGGTGGGGGAGAGATAAAGTTATTGTTTAATGGGTACAGAGATTATATTTGGAATAATAAAAAAATTCCAGATAGCAGTTCTATAACATTGTGAATCTACTTAATGCCACATTGTAGATTTAAAAAACATTTAGGTGTCCTTTTCTCAGGCAGCTAAAATGGTTGAGGTGGGGACTACTCAGTCTACACATATTTCGGATTTTTTCCATTTTTCTTTTTACTGATTACTAGTTTTAAACCATTGTGATCAATAGAAAATAGCCCATATGGTTTCAATCTTTGTAAATTTATTGACACTTGTGTTCACCATATGATCTAGCCTTCAGAATATCCCATATATACTTGAGAAAAATGTGAATTCTGCTGTCTTTGGATGGAGTATTCTATGAATGTCTTGACTCCATCAGGTTTAATTCATCATTTAAAACTGCTTCCTTGTTAATTTTTTGGCTGGTTAATCTGTGAATTAAGTAAAATATTGAAGTTCCATACAATGATTGTGCTGCTATCAATGACTCTCTTTAGTTCTGTTAATAATTGTTTTGTGTATTTTGATGATCCATTGTTTAGTGCATATTTATTAAACAGTGTTATATCCTTAAGCTGAATTGACTCTTAGTCATTATACAATGTCCATCCCTGTCTTTTGTTATATTTTTCAGTTGGATATTTCTTTTATATAAGTATGATAAGCTCCTGAATTTTATAGGCTACCATTTGGTGGTAGCATTGTCTTGTAACCTTTTACTTTGAGCCTATCTTTTTCTTTGGAGCTTAGTTTCTTCTATGCAACAGACAGTTGGGTTTTATTTTTTTAATCCAGTCAGTCATTCTGTGTTTTTAGATTGGTGAGTTCAAACCACTGACAGTTAGGTTAATTACTAATAAGTACTTACTGCCATTTTATTATTTATTTTCTGGATGCTTTTGCAGTTTTTCACTGTATTCTTGTTCATTTCTTGTACTTTGATAGCTTCTTTTATATTTAGATTATCTTTTCATTTTCTTCTTTGTTTCTTTTGTGGATTATTGTTTGAGATTACCATGATGTTTACATATTAAGTTTCTATGCTTATAACTTAGCAATTTAATCTCAAGCTCATTCTGTCTACACTTTTACTCTCTTCCCCCTCATATATTATGTTTTTGATGTCTTGCTGCTTCTAAGTGAGGCTTCTTTTTTATTTTACACTAGTTCCTTCGATATTTCTTACAAGGCTGGTTTAGTGGTGATAAATTCCATTAATTTTACTAGTCTGCATTTATCACTCCTTCCAGTTCTAAGTAATAAATAATAAATAATAGAGTATTCTTGGTTGGAATTCTTTTTCTGTCAGCAGTTTAAATATATCATGCATTCCCTTCTGACCTGTAATGTTTTTTCTGAGAAATCCAGTCTTTAGGGTGGGGGTTGGGGGTTCCCTTGTATGTTACTCATTTTTCTATAGTTGCTTTGAAGATTCTCTATCTTTAATTTTTCTCATTTTAATTCCAATGTGCCTTAGAGTAAATGTTTGGAATTCTTTAAGCTTCCTGGATAGATGTGTCTATCTCCTCCAAGTTAGAGAAGTTCTCAGCTATTAGTTCTTCAAGTAAGATTTCTGCCCCTTTCTCATCCCTTCTGGAACCTCTGTGATGAGAATATTGTTCTTCTTGATGTTTTTATTCCATGTATCACTTATGCTGCAATGAATGGTAAACCTGCACATGTGGACTTATATCATTTTGTACATCAAAATTACCTCAATAAATATTTTAAAACAAAAATAAAAACACAGTACTTGTATGTAGGACAACTCAGAAAAGCATAGTGAATGGATGGAGTCTACTACCATTTAGTTGTCATCAATAAGAAATATATTTGTTTTTTAAAAATTCAAATACTTGCATTGTCCAGAAAAGTTCAACAGATTTATTTATACTTATTTTAAAATTGAACTGCTAAAACTTCTTCACTGAAACATTTTGGCTTGCATTAATATTTCAAGTCTTCTCATAAATATTAAAAATTCACATACAAATCAAAATAGAAGAACTGTCAACACTGATTTCTGTCCATTTTTTTCACTTGTTCTCATATACTTAGGTACCTTTTGACCTTTTGAGAAAAAATCTAATGTTCAGAACTACCGATTACTGGAAAAAAAGGAAAATAAAAATTTTTGAGAATGAAACATTTCCCATCACACACTTCCCATTTATTCAGCATGCTAGCTGGATATCTTCTGGCATAATTGTTAACACATTTGGCATGGAGAGCACATAAGTACCTTTAAAAAGGCCAACCAGATAGATCTCACTTGACTCCTTCAAAGCACCAACAGCTGTGCTCTGGAAGTGCAGATATGCTGTAAAGTCCTGAGTAATTTCTCTCACCACATGCTAGTAGTTTGCAAATCATAAATCCTATGGACTTGTGATTAATGTCTTATTTAACAGAGTGGCACATTACCAGAGCTTTAACGGTGAGGTTTCTTTACACCCCTCCAGTGAATGGTGCACCTTTTTGAACAGCTTTTGTAGCCAGTTGCTTTCTTATTGCTTTACAATCAGTTGAGTTTCAGGCTTTGTAAGAGTCATGGTATAGAGTCCTCCTTATCCAATCTCTTCTCCTTCAGCTGCAGCTCAGAAAACCAGAGGCAGCACTGGCATTAGAGAGTAAATACAATTCTGACATAATTTTTCAAAATGATTCTAGAAGTATTAGGATGTAATTCTTACTCACTTAATAAGATTAACTGTGAATTTATTTGATCAAAATTCTCTAGCTGTGAACCTGTGGTCATTAACACAAACAAGTCATTCTCTGATTTTTTTTAATGTTTTCTTTTTTTTTACTTAATTCATTTTATTGAAGGATACTGAATCACAACATTATATGGACTTAAAGCATGCATCATTGTAAACGAGTATCTCTACATAATACATTAAGTTCACCACCATCATTCCAGTTTTATCTACTTAGCTGCTAGTCTCAAAATCACCATAGATAGGTACAGGAGTACCCAATGATAAATCAATACGCACAATACATAACCTACTAGAGTCTCATAGTTCAATGCCTGATTTTGTTCATTCTTGGTCATGAGAACTCTAAATACTGTTCTGATTCCGTACAAATAAATTAGGGAACCAATAAATGGAGTGGCAGACAGAATTATAAACAGCATGCTAAAGACATGTGCCCAGAGCAATATTTAAAAGTCTCAGTTATCAGATCTTTCTATCTGACTTAGGATTATGTGCATGATTCTAGTTAATAACTAACACACCCACTAATTTATGTAAATATCCATTTTCTCTACTAACTGAAGAAACAAAACTATCAAATGAGGTAACTGGAAGGGACCTTAGAAGTTTCTAAATCCAACCTGTCACCTCAAAGCAAAAGTATCTCATACCATTCCTAACAAAGAGTTACAAATTTTGTTTCCTAGTATTTTTCCTACAAACTCAAATCAAAAACTCTCAGGACTTTTCCTTTCTAAAACAAAATATCAGTGCTGTATAATACAAAGGCTAACAATTTTTATGTATTTATTCTACAAATAATTATTATGCACTTATATGCTTAATAGGTGTCTGGCTTTCTCTCATTTGACTCTGTGATAACACTTCAAATTTTACTCTGAAATGATAGAAAGTCAATCTGAAAGTCAAAAACATCTTAACTTTTTCAAAAGTGTGATGCTGGTCCTTCAAGCTGTGACAAGTGCCACATTCCTAGGCCATGCTGAAAAGATCTTTGCTTCATCAGCAGACCAAAATAGAATACTACAAAATTTAATTTGGAGTCCATGGAGCAATTAAATGCTAAAGCAGACATACCACGCAGAGCTCTCTCAACCACAAAGACTTAATTAGAAACCAGATCAGCTAAAATAACCAACTTAGATGGTCGGATGGAATTAAGTTTGGTAACACAAATATAAAATGAAAGAATCAACATTAAAAATCTGCTTAGGCATGTATTCAAAAACATTTATAAAAATTAGTATACTGATATTAAAATAAAATCTAACTTCCCTTTAAGAAAATCCAAATAAAAAACCTTAACATTTTCAAATAGAGGAAAACTCCAAATAGACACAAAAATACAAGCTAAAGTAACAAAGTCAAAAGTCTGAGTGAGTTATAATTTGTCCAAATTAATTTTTCTTTTGTTAAAGTGACCCTAAAGTCTACTACAAAATAGCTAAAGTTTATATCAATTCCCTCCCTTCTAATTCTAAAGAAAGCTTACCAATATTATATAGTTTCAAAATCTTAAACAGGAACTACATTACCAGGTTTTTAAAGTAAGTTTTCATTAGGTGTTGTGAGAAAAATACAATCTGTTAGCTTAAAGGTCTGTTACCCAAAGCTTATGTCATTCAGAAAGAGCTTGAATGTGCCAAGATAAAGACTTCCAAATCTTCATAACTAAACATATCAACTCCTGAGAGGTCCTGATCTAATCATTTGGATGCCCACTGTTTATTTTTAACCCATATCACAAACAACATAGCCAAACTGAATCCACTTCCATCACTTACACTGCTTTTACCCTTAATTCTTAACTCAGTGAATTATTCTGCCATTCATCATAAGTCCCCCAATCCCAGGATTCACCAAACAAGTTGGCTGTAACTTCTCATTCTTTCTAGAACCTAGACCCCTTCTTTTCATGTGCAATGTCATATTTTCCCAAATTCAAGCAGCAACATCTGTGAAATGATCATTGCTATAACCTCTGGTCTTTGTCACCCTTTCTCTAGTCTCATACACATCCAGATTTCATCTCCCGTAATTCTGTGAGGGTGAACATTTTTTTTAAAAAAAACTCTTTATCTTTGTTTTCTAGTGATATCAAAAAATTCATCATAGAAAATTATAAATACACAGAGCAGTAGAAAAGGGACTCACTCAAAACTTTACCAAGTAGCTAAAACCACTGCTAGTATTTTGACAAATTTGTCTAGCTTTTTAAGAACTGAAGTGTCACTTCTTATAAAATCTATTTTTTAAACTTAACATTATAATTTGCAAGCCTAAATTTTAGAAGTCATATTATCATTTTGAAAATGGTTACAACACAAATTTACATGTTCCCTATTAATGAACATCTGAGTCACTTCATAACTGTCACTCTTAGAAATGATGCTGCAATGACCATCTTTATGCCCCAAGTATTTTCTGGGATTTTTCCTGAAAAGTGGAATATTTGAGTAAAGCATTTGTATGCTTTTGAAAGAAATTATATTGGGTTCTAACCCACAGTATAAAACAGTACTAGTCTCATTCACAACACCAATGGTAGCATTATAATGTATTGTTAAATCTTTGCTAAGCTGTTAGAAGAAAACTTGTATTTGACTGATTGGAATTTTTGATAACTCATGACCTTGAATGCACTTTTGTGATTATCCATCTACATATATTTTCTCTTTTGTAATTAGGCATGACCTTTGTTCATGTGTCTATATCTTAGTTGTTTTATATTTTTAAAAAGATTTCTAGAACTCTTCAAATATTAAAAATATCAGCCTGTCTGCCATTTTTGTTGCTAATATGTTTAATAATTTCTTGCTTTGTCTTTTAAATCTCATGATTTAAGAACTTAATTATTTTCCTTATTATACAGATAATACAGGTTCATTATAAAAAGTAAGAAAATACAGAGAAAATTTTAAATGACATTAGTAGAGTTGAGCATTTTTACGGTTTTTCTAATCACTTTTTATTTACAAAATTTAGATCATATATATTCCTTTGTAAATTACTTTGTCAAAATATGATGAAAATATCAATATCAATAAATATTTTACCATGGTGCTATTCACAATATACAAATATTCTATTTTATGGACATAATATTTTTGTACTGAGCTTTTTTCTAGTTTTCCACAATATAAGCAATAACCAGGTAAAAATCCTCTTAGTATACTCTTTATACTCATACTTAAATATTTCATCAAAATAAATTTAGGTTGGTGGGTGTGCCCTGGTGGCTTAGTAGATAAATTGGCCGGGTATAATCCACAAAAATTCCCAGGGACCTGGGTTTGTTTCCCAGAGATGAAGAAAACAACCAAGATGAATAACTAAATAAAAATAAATAAAGCTTCTTCCATGTTGCTTTTCCTGCCTGCTGTCTACCTAGTCACCTTAATTCCTGTGTATACCTTTCCTTAAAAAAACAAACAAACAAACAAAAAAACGGCGCACCCTAGTGGAGCGAGGTTAGTTAGCTCAACCATCTCCAAAGAAGCAAGTCACATACCCCTAGGTTAGAGTCCCAGATCTGGGGGGAAACAACCAGTGTGAACAACTAAATAAAAATAAAATAAAAATGCTTCTTCCTCCTTCTTTTCCTGCCTGCCTGCCTGCCTACTCAGCTTCATTCCTGCCTGTGCCTTTCCTTAAAAAAAAAAAAAAGTTAGTTAAACTTTTCATTAAAAGCTACAATTTTTTTAAATTTAGGTTGTTTGAAAAACTTGATCAAGACATGCACATTTTAAAACAATGACTGATACTCATCCTCTGTATTAACGTATAAAACTTAGTCAACAATGATTCTTATTATATTTAAGACATTAGTTTTGTTTTTCATATTGACAAATCTATGTACCTTTTCCTCTGTGACTTCTTCCCCATGATTTAGAAGCTTAATAAATTCTCTTTAAGTCAATGCTTTAACAAATATTCATTTCAATTTTCTTTTAGTTTTATTTTATCTTTATTTATTTTCTAAGCAACTGAAGAAGCTGATTTTTTCCCCGTTCCCAATGGTATCAATGCCAGTCACTATACAATCTTGAGATGTGTGGGAAACTTCATAAAACTATTTTGTTATGATTTGGCAAGGATTTTTCTTTGCTTACAGGATAAAGTTAAAAGTCTTTTACAGATGTTGATTTACAATAATGCATCCCTTACGCTTACATATTATTTTGAAATAATGCTCCTTCAAAACAATTAAAAATAAATTTAAACACTAAGAAAAAAAACAACAAACTTTAACATAGCAAAACTCCTAGGGATATTGCCTTTGATTCTATATAAAGGGAAATCAGTTGCTTGTCCCCCAGATGCATCCTATGCTGGGATATAATGCCAATTGTATACGCTGTCTGATTTTTCTGTGGTGACATGTATAGTTCTGAGTTACAGGAGGCCTTTCCAAACAAGGCATAAACCAAGAAGAAATTACAACAAATTACTTTATGAGTATTTACTCTGCTCCAGCATTATTCTGCTTTACTATAATATGTATTTTGATCCTCACAACAATCCTATGAGGTCATACCATTACTAGCCCCATTTCAAAAATAGGAAAATAAAGTCCAAAAAGATTAAGCAACTTGTTGCATGGCTATTTATCAGATTTTATCAGATTAACTATTTATCAGTTGAAATTTGAACATAGGAAGGTTAGCTCTGCAATTTGTACTTAGCCATACACTGTAAAGATACAGATTTAAACATAAAAATACTAAACTTACTATGTCGTGAAAGATGCTATTAGCAATAACTTTTTTTTTAGTGACAAGTATGAAGAAAATATCTGCAAGATATATAGTAAACCATATAGGATACATAAAGACCTACAAAAGATTAAAAATACAATCAATTTCAACTAAAAATTTGCAGTGGGTATTCTTGGACAATTCATAGAAAAAATATCTAGCCAATAAACATATAAAAAGATGCTCAACTTCACGAGCTATCAAGGAAAAGAAAACTAAAATGATAATAAGGGCACTTCACTCATTAGTGACAAAATTAAGTCTGATAATATCCAGTGTTGGTGAGGCTGTAGAAATCAGGCATTTCAATCACTACTGGTTACATATATATATATATATATATATATATATATATATATATATATATCTGAGGATCTTTTTTAAAAATTGTAATTATGACCCTTTGACAGAACAATTCAATTTCTGGGAATCCATCCCAGAATGCGAGTCTATCATACACATGTTCATAAATTCTCCATGTAGCACTATATAAAACACCATGCAAACAACCTTAACATCCAACAGCTGAAAAACAGCTCATTCACTATGGTAGATCCATCTGTGCTATGGATAACTGTGCAGCAACAAGATACTGTAAAGAGAGGAATGCAAGTAACGAAACAATATGTAAAGAAAAGTATGATCCACTTAAGCACAAAAAGAAACCTAATAATCTCAAAATGTATGTGTATGTAATTTCAAGAAAAACAATGTCCAGAAGAATTATGCATGACAAAACTTGCAATTTTTTCACTTTATAGATGGCTTTATTGCCTGAATCTTTACAATTATATTCGCATTCAATATCATCTATTCTTATTTATTACTTGTGTAATTTCTAAAAACCATGTTTAAGGGGGTAGGAAAACAACAGATATTAAGGTGGCAGGGGAAAAATTTAGTTAAGACAAGGCTTCTCAAGAACAGAAATAATGGCATTTGGGACTGAATAATGCTTTGGGTTTTGGAGGGTTGTTTTGTTGTGGAGAAGTGGGGGAGTGGGGGCGGGGGGAAGTGCTTTCCTATGAACTGTAGTTAACAGCATCTACCCACTATGCCAGCACCCAATCCCCTACCATTTCCCCACCAAACTGGAACCATCAAAACTGTCTCAAACATTGCCAAATGTTGCCTTAGGGACAAAAATGTCCCACTCTCCATCCTCTACTACATTGGGAACCAGTGAATTAAGGAATACAATACTCTGAGAAGACTTCCCTAATTCCTCAGCCAGAATTAGAATACCTCTATATAGTTATCAGTGATTAGTCTTATTCCCTATCAGTGAGTGTGTTTAATCTGGTTAATTAGTTATCTCTTGAGTTATGTTCCTCATCATGTAGAATGGAACTACCTTCATCAGAAGCACTTAAGATATTTGTTAAACTGTATGATCCTAGATTTCACTGGAGATTTAATAAGCTCCCAAGATCTTTACAATGTTTAAGAACTAAACTGGAGTTTGGTACAATTTCCAGCACCTAGCAGGTGTTTAGTAATTAACTGCTGAATGAGTATATTAAATTTATTCTATAAAGACAATAAGTGATATTGGTCTCCAGTTAAGAAATATAAAACTGACCTATCTACTTGTGAAATTCAAATACATAAACTGTGAGATATATAAGCTATAATAGCAAATTTTAGTTTAAATAGTTTAATAGACATGAAAACATGATCGTAAATATTAATAATAACTTTACTATGAGTTGCATGATCTAGTCCCTCAATTATCTAATGAAAAGAGCTTCAGCAAAAAGCAATTTTAATTAAGTTGATAACATGTATTTTTAATTAAGTTTGCTTAAATATATTTTGAAACACATTTAACCACCTGAAAAATGACAAGTATATCTCTGCCATATCAAATGTTTAACAACACTCTTCTTGTTATGTCTGTTAAATAACACTTCAGTGTAATGGTGTAAAAGATATGAAAGTGTCAAACTTCAACTTCAGGGGTAATCAATTTTCCTAGAGAATTTTCCTGAGAAGGAATGAGTACTGTTAATGAAATAGCTACACTACAGACATGTTAAGCACAAGTACCTTCCTTACCCATAATCTGATCAATACTTGGGATATTACAACTTATCATAACAAATATCAGAAATGGAGTTTAATACTAAAAAAAATAGGCTGTTGGTTAATGAGATAAATGTGAGAAATGGATTTGCATTACCAAAACTGACTATTGAGGAATTGTGAATTAAATATTACATGGTTATTCTCCACCCCTGGATAAATAGGGTGTAAAAATTCAGCAGGTTGATAGGCTTTATTTTTTGTTTTGTTCTGCGGTTTTTTGTTTGTTTGTTTGTTTTTCGTATTTTTGTATTGTAGAAATTATTCTACACATTAATTTCCTATGTATAGGTTTCCCATTTCTTAGATATATTTCAACACGCCATGTCCTCCATCAAATCACCGAGTGTTCATCCCCATTGTCCAGTGGGCTCCACTACCATTTGTCCCCCCACCCCTGCCCCACTTCCTTTTGGTAACCTCAGTTCTGTTGCAAATGTTTCAGGGTTAGTTATGTTTCATTTGTTCCTTTGTTTTGTCTATTTATATTCCACCTATAAGTGAGGTCCTAGTATCTATCTTTCTTCTTTTGATTTGTTTCACTTAGCATAATCCCCTCTAGTTCTATTCATGGTGATTCAAACAACAAGGTTTCATCTCTTTTAGGACTGTGTAGTATTCCATTATACACATATAGCACATCTTCTTCATCCTTTCATCTGATGTTGGGCACTTAGGAAATTCCCAGTTTTTAGTTATTATGAATAGGGCTGCAATAAACATGGGGGTGCATACATCTCTATGGATGGGTGCTTTTGTAACTTTTGGGTGGATGCCCAGAAGTACAATGATGGGATCATATGGAATTTCCATCTTCAGTTTTTTGAGGAATCTCCAAACTGTTCTCCATAAGGGTTGTAACAATTTGCACTCCCATTAACAGTGCAAAAGTGTTCCCTTTTCCCCACATCCTCACCAGCATTTGTTGTTTCCAGACTTCTGGATAATAACCAGTCTTTCAGGTGTAAGGTGATATCTCACTGTTGTTTTAATTTGCATTTCCCTGATAGCCAGTGAGTACCACCCATTTTTTGATTGGATTGCCTGTTCTTCTGTTGTTGAGTTTTATGAGTTCTTTGTCTATTTTAGATATTAAGTCTTTGTCGGAAATATTGAACGCAAATAATCTTCTCCCAGTTAGTATGTTTCCTTTTGGTTTTGGTGATGTAATCTTTTGTTGTGAAGAAGCTCCTTAGTTTGATGTAGTCCCAGTTGTTTATTGTTTGTTTGTTCCCCTTCATAGTGGAGTGAGTCTCCAAGGACTTCTCTACAACTGATGTCATGGATAGTCTTTCCTATGTTGTCTTCTAAGAATTTTATGGTTTCTGGTCTTATGTCCAAGCCTCTAATCGATTTTGAGCTAATTTTTGTGAACGGTGTTAAAGAGTGGTCTAAGTGGTCTAGCTTCATTCGTTTGCATGTGGCTGTCCAATTTTCCCAGCACCATTTGTCGAAGAGACTTTCCTTTTTCCATTGTATGATTTTGGTTACTTTGGTGTAGGCTAACTGATTGTATGTGAGTAGGTTGGTGTCTGGTGATTCAGTTCTATTCCACTGACCTGTGCCTATTATTATTCTAGTACCATACTGTTTTGATCACTACTGCTTTGTAATATAGTTCAAAGTCTATAAATGCAATCCCTCCAAGATTTGTTCTTTTTTTCTAACGATAGCTTTGGCCTTTCAGGCTCTTTTGTTGTTCCATACAAATTTTAAGATTTTTTTGCTCTGTTTCCTGGAAATAAGCCTGTGGGATTTTAATGGGAATTGTATTAAACCTACATAAACTAGGCTTTACTTTAAAGATGGCGTCTAGAGTTAATGCCTTAGTCTCATTTCTATAGATTTGTTTGGAAGTATTTCTGGTTGCCTGATGCTGACTAAAAAAGAAACTGAATCTTGTCTTGTGGTTGCTGTGTACCTAGCTTTATTGAACCACCATGAAAGACAATGGTTGGAATGTCTTATGGAAGAGAACCTGAAGTTTCCTTCATGGACCTCACAGAACAGGTTATTATAAATTTTGTGCCTGAGTGCTTACGAATGTCTGTTTAAAAATAATCTATGGGTGGCATGCCCTGGTAGACTAGCAACTGAGTCAGTCACCTCCAAAGGAGTAAGCCACACACTCCTGGGTTTGAATCCCTAGTGTGCGAGTAAAACCACCAGTGTGAACAACTAAATAAAAAAATAAATAAAGACACTTCTTCCTCCTCTCAGTTCCTGGTTGCCTCTGCCTACCTGCCTTCATTCCTACCTGTACCTTTCCTTAAAAAAAAAAAAAAAAAAATCCACATCTGTATGTGGCAGAATATGGTTATATCTTTATAATATAGTATTAGACTGCAAAGAAATACCTTTAACTTTTCAGTGGTCACCATTTTCCACCAAAAATCAAGTCACCAGGATTTACAAATGATTGACTTGAATTGAACTATATTCAATTTCTTTTTCCAGTGATATAGTTTATATAGTCTCTCTGGACAACTGTTAACGGCAAAACAGAATCCAATATACTTCCTAAGCAACAGCAGAATTTTGATACATCTAAAAATTATCATCGTACCATTAAAAAATTTCTGATATTAATATACTTCAAAATACAGATTTGGTGTTACAAATAACATTGTGCAAAGAAAGACAGGAGAGATGGTTTATCTACTTCCAGAGACATATTATCCATTTTTTAGATGAGGGAAAGAAGGAGAAGAGAGGAAAGGGTTAAAGTATCATTTACATGGCTTCAAAATTCATGATGGTTCAAGCACTAAAGCCAGTGGCTGGGGCATGTAAAGCGCAAGGACCTGGGTTCATGACCCAAGGCCAGGGGAGTAGGATAGAAGGGAACAACCAAAATGAACAAATAAACAAAGATGTTTCTTCCTTCTCATTCTTTCTCTTTGCCTGCTGCCTTCTTTCCTCTTTAAAAAATAAAATAGAATCAAGGATCATAGCTGCCATCACTACAAAAAGGACAAGGCACATTCAGTTTGTACAAAGTAGTGGAGAAGTAGATGAAAGACCCAAATTATAAGTCTAACATGACTGACAGAAAAAATTGAATAAAGGAGTTCAGCATATTTTTGCCTTTATGCGATGAACAGCACCTTTTCATTCTACCACATGAGAACTTTTAATGTAGTGGATACAATGCCTGAATTTGAATGTGGTTGTTTCTAAAGGATACATAGTGGGCAAATAGAATACTTTATCTTTTCCTTCAGGCAGCTATTTTAGCAGCTCACATAGCCAAATCCAAACCTACCTGAAGGGTACAAGTAAAATACCATTATTAGAATACATACTTCGTTTATACTTTCAGATTCTGGTGCCATAGAACATAGGTTCCCCAAACATTTACTTGTTTTCACACTAACTGCATCATTTTTATTTTATATTTTTCAATTATCTTACCCTCTACAGATAACTATGTTATGAGAAATAAGGTAAAGAGGTCACCAGGTCCTCATATTGATGCCCCAACCTCATAATTTCCAGTATATTTAAATACTTCAGTATTTTTGTAGTGTTGAGCTTGTTTCAGAGCAAGTTGTAGGACTTGGGTATAGGACTTTCTTTCTTTAAATTAAAAAAACGAACAAAAAAAGTACAGATAATTACCAGTTTTCTGTGATGTTTTAGGTACAGCCTTGCAGGCTAAGAACAGGAAGATAAGCAGATGAGTTCTTAAAGCACTTTTCAGCTCCAGGGTGATAGAAATATCCTAAATTTTCTGAAGTTGAGATGTCACAATTAACCATTAAATTTAAAACTGAGCAGTCACATTTAGTTAAGGTTTAATTCTCTAAAATATAGTGCCAAAAAAAAGGAAATATAAAGATTGATATTTTCAGCTAAAGTAAGCAAATACTGTTCAAATACAAAATTCAACAGATCAAATTGCTACTATTATAAATAAATAATTGATGTGATTATAGGGAAGTTTTCAATAAGCAATTATGGATAACATGGGGTTTGTTCGGTGTATCTACTACACAGCTCTCTACAGGATTATATAATCTAATCAATTCTAATTAAATAGAGAGTTTTTTTTTTAGAGTATTTAATACAAAATCTTGAAGACTATTTCTCACATAACAGATTAGACAGATCATGTGACAATACATGGTTCAGGACCTTTTCCTTTAGAGGAAATGGTAAAATGTTTTTTACATCATAGATTTCTATAATTCTGCTGCTTAAATCAATAATAACAAAAAGAATTCTGGTAATTTACCATGTGTTAAGCGTTAGTCTAAGAACATGTGTTAATGTACAATACTCTTATGAAAGAAGTGTGTTACAGTTCTCATTTGACAGAAAAGAAAACTGAGGTACAGAGAGGTTCATCAACTTTCCCAGGACCACACAGCTAGGGATGTCCAAAGCCCACACTCAAAACCACTACAAGCACTATACTAAAATGCTCCTGAAGAGGCAGACAACTAGCTACACCTGGGAGTTCGCATAGTAAAAAGAGTTGAGATAGTCATAGATAATTTTCTTTCAATTCTACTTTTATCTCCCCTTCCCTACTTCTATATATTCCAGGTAGCCTTAACAGAAAAAAAAAGGGTTTTCACACCTTTTCATTTAACAGAATTTAAAATTTAATGACCGTTTTTATCATTTGTTTAGTGATCTAATTTGAGATAATTATTTATTTGAGCGTCATTAATCCTTGTTAAATAAATAAGACCACCATTTATCCTTGTTAAATAAGTAAGACTATTGCTGTTACTCTTATTTAACGATGACTAAGGAAGTACAGGTTCAGAAAGTTTAAACTTGCTCTAAGTTTATCAAAGGATATCTATCAGAGTTTAAATCCTATTACCTGTTCTATAACTTTGCATTTGTAGTTTTTTATTTTGGATTGCTTCTGAGGGAGACATAGAACAAAGAGCACATGTCTATGTATCTTCATCAACTATCAACAGTTAAAAGAGGTTTACCTATTAGGCAAAATAAGTTGTGTTTGAAGTTAAATGAAACAAACTTGCTTTTTCACATATGACAGCAGCACACTGGGCTGGCATTTTTTTTTTTATTCATTAATATATCAGCAAACATAAGTATCCTAAAAAGTAGCAGCTTTGAAACAAAAATATTAAATAGACTTTTACTTAGAGAACATTATCAAGGATTACTGCATGTTATTGATAAAAATTTCAGTTCAGCTCCTTTAGCATTTATGCAATATTTGCCATTCTTCGGGAACAGCTTTCTGTCAATCAAATTGTGCCTGTGGGGCTGGGATGTGTCTGGTAGGGTGCCCAGTATGCTATTGGTGCTCAAATTATAATACAAGCAACAACAACTATCACCAGGTTACTGCACGCAAAGTCATCTGACACAAAAGCCATGCATAGCTAAGTGCCAGAAGAACTGAACTGTAAGCAATACTTGAGCACTTCTTTGAAAAACAAACAGAAATACATATGATGTCTATGTATTCATATTTTAGCAGTCAGAATATGTTCTCGCAAAGGACAAAAAAAGGGAACAATTAT